>CM025853.1:485435-497595 GCA_003952965.2 Morella rubra | reverse complement strand
TCGAAGGCCAAGTGGAGTGAACCTGAAAAGTTGAGAATGCGTTTCTTCTTGCAACAGTGCATTTGACTTCCAGGCCCTGTTTTCAGAAGGACAAAATAATCCAGACATTGTGCCCAAGTAGACAGCAAAAACAGAGTGCAGTTCATAAAATTAGTCCCTTACTTATAATCGATTCAAATTTGTTCTTGAAGAATGGGGAAAAAAAAAAGGGGGGGGGAGGGGGGGATAAATATACTCTGTACTCAGATTTGTTAATTTTTGTCACATTACACACACAAATTATTGATTTCAGACCGTTTGTACCTTTGTTAAAATTTTTCGTTAATTTGGACGAAATTTATTTATTTTTTTTCAAAAATTATAATTTTACTTTTATAGAATGGTTACTGTAAAAAAAAATGAAGATAAAATTATTATTTTACATGCTGAAAAATTATTTTATGTCTAAATTAATTGAATAAGATAGTCTGACCAACGAATCCATTCAACGCAATGCACCGATTGACCTAGTAGGCTAAAATCCAATTAGCGGAGCAGGAATCAAGCTTCGCAATGATTATTCCTCGAGGAATAAGATCTTTACGAGTCCACAGGGATATTGAAGGAAGCAAACCGATCGACATATTTATTCTCGGTAAGTTTGAGATCGTGCTTTTTCCTTTTTCTATCATTTGTAAAAGCTCCATGATCAACAATCTGCCCCCAAAGTCAAAAAGTGACAGGGAAAACATCCCAACATGCTTCTCATGGATGATAAAGAAAGATTGAATCAAAGAAAAGAGCACCAAAAGATGCCCATAACCCAATGGCATGCCTAAGTTGCTGCCATTAGCCTCGATGGAAGTGGGGGAGTAATAATTTGTTTAAGGTAATTGAGAGCCTAGTCGTCAACGGTTGTGTACTCCTGTCATGCTCCTCAAGGAATGTCTGGAAATTGTATTCTGCCAAACTTGTTAAGAGGTTAATGACATAATGTCACTTCACTGCTAATTTCTTCAAATTAAACTACCAAAAACGTTTTTCTGTTTTTGCAATTTTCTATTGCAAGTTGAAACAGAATATATATTATTAGAAGCAAAAGTCTATAACTGATGGAAGACGCTATAATCCTTAGCCTTCACACGAGCCACTTTAGGCCCCCATCAAGACACAAAATAACTAAACTAACTGCCGATTCCGCACCCGATCACCACTAACTTATCCTCCCGCTATTTAAAGTAAACACCACGAGGCAAGATAGCGCTAGAAATAAGATAAAACTCCACAATTGTATTTAACGGTCGGAGAAATCCAAAATAAATCTATCAGGAATCAAGCTTCGCAATGATTATTCCTCGAGGAATAAGATCTTTACGAGTCCACAGGGATATTGAAAAAAAAAAAAGGGTGGCTTGTTAGGGAAGTCAAGGGAGAAACCTTCCAAGAAAGTGAGGGCAAAAATAACATGGTTGAGCCAGGAAGATGCTTAGTCTTAAAGTTTCTCCTCGACTATTGATGAAATTCATTAATGTGTTGGCAACGTTAGAATGTTCTTGCCTTTGGATGCTCTTTTTAAAAGTATGACCGGGTCTTGAATCCCTTTGCACAAGTTTCTATATTCTATATATGTATTTATAATAAGGGAATTAATGCTTAGTCACCATTTTTGCCATGTAACCTAGGACTAAAAATGAAATTGGTATAAAATTGACTAAAAATCAAATTTTCCAAAATTGAACTTTTGAAACAAAGTAAAAATTTGTAGAAAAATAATATTCTATATTAGTTTTCTATGTTATTTCTGAAAAAATATCAATTCAATCACAAAATAATAGAAAAAATAAATAAACTCTAACACACAAAGAGACGATATTTTGTTGACTAAAATAGAAAACTTTTGAAGTACCCTTTAAAAAAAACTACTCAAGGCTATTAATGCCACTTGAAATCCACTAGGAAGAAAAACCTAACAAATGGTGATTCAAACATTGATAAACCCATTTGTTGACTTTGACAACTCATTGTAATAATCCGAGTAACCTACTCGAACCGATTTTGTGTGGAAACCATCTTAAAACTTAGGTTTTCTATAGACTCTTCGCGATTAAACTAACTATAAAATAAACTCTTTCTTCCCATCAAATCATCTTTTCATTACAATAAATATAAAAAATTTATTTAAATCATTTCTCTCACATTTTTTTCACCTACTCCCGTACACCAAAAATCTCCAATTTTTTCACCTACTTCCATTAACCAAAAATTGGTTTGCATACACCACCCTTCCTTTACGCCAATTACAAAAGGCTAGTGCTTACCTCGGTTTCGTCGTCTTCAGCCTAGTCATCATCACTGCATAAGTCATCTAGAGAAGATCTGGTCTGCAGCCTCATACTTCTGGGCATGTAAACATTGTAGTAATAACTCAACAAGCTTTTCTTGGACTTGGATGGAAAATGCTTCAAGGCTAGTTCCCAAAAGTTTGTTACTCTCATTAGTGGGTTCGTTTTAACAAAAGATTCAAATCTGCATTGTTCTTCTGATGTCCATGCCTTCAACACAGCTTCTCCCATCTTATCAAACTTCCAACTCAAGAAAGCAGGACCAATCTCAAATTTTAAAAGGAGCCTACTTTCAAGAACATGTCGTCTATTACAGCTAAGAGATCCGGGAGATAATGCCTCCCTTTCCCAACTGCTTTCGCAGGGGGTTTTATGCTTTTGCCTGCAGTACTATTGGGCTAAATTTGGGTGCCAAGCCACTTCAGGGTTTCTAAATCATCGACATCACCGTCATGTATATTATTCTTCCTGTTTGGTCCTATCCACCTAGGAACTTTAGCTTGAAAGTTGGGCCCAATGGGTATAACAGGTCTAGGGTGACAATCATCACGAGAAATCGATCTCCCTGCTGAATCAAGGAAATCTACCACAGCCGTAGGTTTTTGAACACTATCGATGATCCCTAGAGGCTGTTGAAGATTCTTCTTATGCGCGGGCACCTCCGCGCTTGAGGACTCTGAACTTTGAACCATGTCATTGAAATTCGTGGGTGTTGAGTACTCCTTAGTGGTTATGTCTTCCCAACTCAGTGAGTTTGAACCAGTAAGGTATTCATCATTATCATTTGAGGGAGGAAAATCCTTGCTCATAGAACTACATCTTGTTCCATCATGTTTATAGGTGATATCATTGCTAATTTCTTCAAATTAAACTACCAAAAACGTTTTTCTGTTTTTGCAATTTTCTATTGCAAGTTGAAACAGAATATATATTATTAGAAGCAAGAAGTCTATAATGATGGAAGACAGATAGGTAAATATTTGGATGTATATATACCTTAGCTGCGAGGATAAACTTGAGCACGAGACTGTTAGGGGCCCCCATCAAGACCACTAAAACAACTAACTAACTGCCAAGTAGTTCGCACCCGATCACACCAACTTATCCTCTTAGACCGTTTTAAGTAACACACGAGGTCAAGATAGTAGAATAAGATGAAGAACTCCACAAGTTTTATTGCAAAAGATAACGTGGTCAAAGAATTATTAGTATGGAGAATCCAAAATAAATTATCTAAGAGTTATTAGCCTAAGTCCACCGAAGCCAGAAGGCAATTAACCTCCAAAGCCCTGAACACGGAATAGCATATAGCCACAAGTCTCAAAAGCTTGTCGACTCTTTAAATTTCTAATCTCCAAATGCCTCGCTAATACACTTGCCTCATTAGGAGCTACCCCTTGACGACTCTAAATAGCCTCTCCTAGCGTTTGAATATATTCCTAATCTGAGATATTTGAATTACATCATTTATTCAAATAACAGATAACTTCAAATCATCTCTCTTAGAATTTAGGAACCTATCCTAAAGTCTAAGAGATTTTTGGATTATATCCTTATTCAAATATAAACACTCAAACTCTAATCTACTAGAATTTAGGAGACAAAACTAAAATCTTGGAGATAAAAATTACAAACCTTATTCAACTAATCTAAGAGAATTGAATTTCAAATAAAACTCGAATTAGGAGAATTTCTAACTAAGATAAACCTCCCTAAAATGGCGCCACATTAGCAACCATTAAGGTCTTTTGCCAGCGCCGCCATCCTACATGGTGGCACCGCCTCCCTACACCACCACAAGTGGTGGTATTCCTCCAATTCCTGAAACCGTCCTCTGCACTTATTGTCTTGGCACAGTAGTGGGTGGTGGTACTTCTCCATTGGTGGTGGTCGACGATAGTGACTCCTCTTCACCGGTGGCTGTTGGTGGTAGCCACTCTTAATTCTGGATGTCCCTGGTCTGGTGGTTTGCTGCTTGGCTTGCCTGGTGGCCAACATCACATCTAGTAGGGGTCTTGTCAGGGACACCAATGACATAGTAACATCCCACGTTAACATATGCAACAAATGCTTGTCATCCACCTCCAACAGCCACTCTATGAAAAATTGAGAAAAATCAATCCAAATAACTATCCAATCTTTACATAGGTGTAATTTTTTTTTTTAGTTTAGATAGGCAATTATGATGTAGAATGTCTTAAGTTGGTAGTTTGGATATCAAGTTACAAAAATAGATAGAGAGAAGGGAGGATAAACGTTTAAAGTGATTCGATCTTGAAATTTCTTCTACTATCAAGACAGCTCAGGAGAGCTACTTGATTTTTCTCTCTTATTCATGATTCTGAGTGTATTTACGAGAAGTATGAGATGGTCTATTTCTATAAGATTAGAGAGACAAATATCCACAAATTATAGCCCCTAATTTGTCAAAAGACTCAATCAAGGCTCCGTGATTGAGGGTCAATATATCAAATATTCTAATATTTAAAAGCTTAAAATATAGTTCTTATACTGGTGCAGATAATTTCTTGTGACATAATTGAGATCCTCGTTTTTTCATTTTGCAGCCATCTAAAAAAATACCTCATGTCTTTTGTTCAGACTCACGAGGTTGTGAAAATACATACTATGAATCTCAAGAGACACCAAGCCTTGAAATTGATGTTCTAGACTGATAGTTTCAACTGGATAGGATGCTCCTAGAACTTTGATGAGTAAGAATATTGCAGTAATCTCCGAATATGTACTGCTCCGAACAAACCCTGGTCAGAAGTTTCCCTTGGCAGATTCACGCATAGTCGAGTTGTGCAGATCTTAGGATTCATTCGTTATTCTGAGAGGAATTGCTGATCAATGTCCTTAAATTCATTGGGTAGATGTCCTGTTTACTGGACCATACATTGTTAAATCCACCGACGGAACAAAATGCATCGAGACAATTAATTTTTTTCTTCGAAGTTGTTTCTTCTCTTCTCTAACTCTTTTTTTTCTCTAAAGTTACTCTCCTTCATTAAATTTTTTTTTTCTCTCCGAGGAAGGAGAGCTTCTCTAGGGAAGGATCTCCATTTCTTGTTCTCCTCTCTTTGTTTCTCTTTGACTTTTTTTTTCTTCATTCTCTCTCACCTCCTCTTTTTTCCTTCTTTTCTCTTTCTTCTCCTTTTATTTTTTTCTTTTTCTTGCTCTTCCTCCCCATCTATTCACCTTCCTTTCCTCCCTCTCTCTGTTCTCTCTTCTTTAGAAGACGAAACGTGCAAGGACTTTGATGATACCAAAAATCACTAGGTGATAGAAAGATCATGGTAGGATTGAACTGCTCAGATGGTCAGGACTATCATACCTATTAGGAGAGCAGGTTACTCTTATCACATAGGGGAGTTATCTTATCTTTATTCCTCGAATATGTAGGAGAAATAAGACCCCAATATATCTTATAGATAATAATTGAGGAATCCTGTGAAGCTTTATTTCTTTAATGGGCTGTCAGGATGCTTGTGGAGGCCATTGGCCTGGGCCTTTTATACTATTGGGCCGATCATGTTTTACCTTATCAGACTCCATTTAGATAATGGTGGAAGCAATTGAGTATGTATCCTTGGTTTATTGTGTTGTTGTTTTAAATAATCAGGCAGTGGCTTTCGCATAACCCCCAACAACTACTGGATTGTTGTCTTCCCAGGAGTTTGGCAGAGCCTAGGAGCTTTTGCCGATGATTGTTGTCTTCCCAAGAGTTTGGCGGAGCCTAGGAGCTTTCACCGATGGTCGTCATTTACAGAGACATTGCTTATTACGACTTGGGAAAATATTCGGTCTAGAGAGGGGAGGAGTAGTGACAAGAAGAAGAAAAAAAAGATGAGTAAAAAAAAATTGGGGAAGAATAAGAGTGATTTGGGGGAAAGAGAAAATAGGAGAAGAAGAAGAAGACTTTTAGGGAGTAAAAAAAAAAAAAGGGGTGGCTTGTTAGGGAAGTCAAGGGAGAAACCTTCCGAGAAAGTGAGGGCAAAAATAACATGGTTGAGCCAGGAAGATGCTTAGTCTTAAAGTTTCTCCTCGACTATTGATGAAATTCATTAATGTGTTGGCAACGTTAGAATGTTCTTGCCTTTGAATGCTCTTTTTAAAAGTATGACCGGGTCTTTGAATCCCTTTGCACAAAGTTTCTATATTCTATATATGTAATTTATAATAAGGGAATTTTAATGCTTAGTCACTACTATTTTTGCCATGTCAACCTAGGACTAAAAATGAAATTGGTATAAAATTGACTAAAAATCAAATTTTCCAAAATTGAACTTTTGAAACACAAGTAAAATATTTGTAGAAAAATAATATTCTTTATATTAGTTTTCTATGTTATTTCTGAAAAAATATCAATTCAATCAACAAAATAATATGCGAAAAAATAAATCAAACTCTAATCACACAAAGAGACGATATTTTGTTGACTAAAATAGAAAACTTTTGAAGTACCCTTTAAAAAAAACTACTCAAGGCTATTAATGCCACTTGAAATCCACTAGGAAGAAAAACCTAACAAATGGTGATTCAAACATTGATAAACCCATTTGTTGACTTTGACAACTCATTGTAATGATCCGAGTAACCTACTCGAACAGGTTTTGTGTGGAAACCATCTTAAAACCTTGAGGTTCTTCTTATAGACTCTTCGCGATTTTAAACGTAACTATAAAATAAACTCTTTCTTCCCATCAAATCATCTCTTTTCATTACAATAAATATAAAAAATTTATTTAAATCATTTCTCTACATTTTTTTCACCTACTCCCGTACACCAAAAATCTCCAATTTTTTCACCTACTTCCATTAACCAAAAATTGGTTTGCATACACCACCCTTCCTTTACGCCAATTACAAAAGGCTAGTGCTTACCTCGGTTTCGTCGTCTTCAGCCTAGTCATCATCACTGCATAAGTCATCTAGAGAAGATCTGGTCTGCAGCCTCATACTTCTGGGCATGTAAACATTGTAGTAATAACTCAACAAGCTTTTCTTGGACTTGGATGGAAAATGCTTCAAGGCTAGTTCCCAAAAGTTTGTTACTCTCATTAGTGGGTTCGTTTTAACAAAAGATTCAAATCTGCATTGTTCTTCTGATGTCCATGCCTTCAACACAGCTTCTCCCATCTTATCAAACTTCCAACTCAAGAAAGCAGGACCAATCTCAAATTTTAAAAGGAGCCTACTTTCAAGAACATGTCGTCTATTACAGCTAAGAGATCCGGGAGATGCACAAGAACAGAGCTTATGCCTCCCTTTCCCAACTGCTTTCGCAGGGGGTTTTATGCTTTTGCCTGCAGTACTATTGGGCTAAATTTGGGTGCCAAGCCACTTCAGGGTTTCTAAATCATCGACATCACCGTCATGTATATTATTCTTCCTGTTTGGTCCTATCCACCTAGGAACTTTAGCTTGAAAGTTGGGCCCAATGGGTATAACAGGTCTAGGGTGACAATCATCACGAGAAATCGATCTCCCTGCTGAATCAAGGAAATCTACCACAGCCGTAGGTTTTTGAACACTATCGATGATCCCTAGAGGCTGTTGAAGATTCTTCTTATGCGCGGGCACCTCCGCGCTTGAGGACTCTGAACTTTGAACCATGTCATTGAAATTCGTGGGTGTTGAGTACTCCTTAGTGGTTATGTCTTCCCAACTCAGTGAGTTTGAACCAGTAAGGTATTCATCATTATCATTTGAGGGAGGAAAATCCTTGCTCATAGAACTACATCTTGTTCCATCATGTTTATAGGTGATATCAGTATCGACATATTTCCCACGAAAGTATCCCCAAAAGTCAACGTACTTCTCCAACTATGTGAGTTTAAGACAGTTTGCTGATTACAGTATTTTGGCTCACCTGATTTGGGCACGTTTGAAACATCATAGAGCTGGGTATTCCTCAATTCTATGCTATTCTGGTTATCTGAATCTTTCAAAGTCAAGGTAGAAGCAGCTGTCATCTTAGTACCTTCTGCTAACCGTTCGAATTTTCTCTTTCTCTAGATAGAAGGAGGGAAACAATGCTTACATAGAAATGGCAAACGCATAGAGAAAGAAAGGGAGAAAGGGAAACCACTTAGAATTAGGAGGAGAATCACACTTTAACGTGTGTACTGAATCAAAACATAGTTCCTAGAGTTATTCACTGAATATTCAACTAAAATCCTAGTAAACTCAGCCCCTTGTTTAAATGGCACAAATTTTTTTTTACAATCACTTTTTCACCAATCCCAAGAAAATCTACACTATCTCCAACAACAAAAAATTTCAGTCCATTCAAATACAACATTAGTTCTCTACCTGAATTGTATAGTGCAATTTGAAGAGAGATAAACACAGCAATAGATCTCATTGTAGGGTCATGCAGCCCGAAACTTTATATAGGCAAATACGGGCAACATTAAATGGTGTAGAGTCCACTGTTGTGTCTATCTCGCTCCAAATCGCACCATACAGTTCGGATAGGAAATTGCAGAAGATCTCAATCCCCTAAACACAAACACAATCTCATTTAATCTAAACTTTTTGACTTCTAGAATTCAATTTGTCAATCATTTCATTCTAACTACACTTTAACAGAAACTCCAATAAAACTTAAATATAAAAAATTCTATCAACTCATCTTATCTCCATTTTTTCACAAATTCCAATAAAATTCAATCTCCTACCAAACAACCACATTCTGGTGGTGTTTGTTAGCCATACCTAAAATTTTGGCTTAATATAATAATTACAAAATATTCTCTCTCCCCATCAAACCATCCCTATCATCCATTTTCACTATAATAAATATAAAAAATTCATTCAAATTATATCTCTTTTCACTTTTTTCATAAACTCCAACATTCCAAAATTTTAACCATTCCAAAATTTTAACACTCAAACACCACAAAATAGCAAGGGACCCTATTAGCACAGTGGTTGGGGAGGTGATTCTTTCCTTGGCGGGGTGGAGTGGCTCACCAAGGGAGGAACCCAACTGAGGTTGGTTAGGCTCAAACCCTTAGAATTATCCTTGAAATGGGAGAAAATTTGTTGTGAGGTCTTATAAGAGGCAAATATTAATGAATTTTGTAGTTTAAGAATTAAATATGAAGAACTTTATTGTTTGGACTCCAAGGTGACATTGATCCCCGTAGTTTGGAGAGAATCAAGACCTTCTACATCGAAATTGCATTGTGCAATTTGAAGAAAAGTAGATACATCATGAACTCTGTACACTATTTAATGTTTTTCATATTAAACTTCAAACAATGTGAACTCGAATCGTACCATTCAATTTGAGAAAGAAATTGTAGATGATCGATATTGGTCCGTTTACAGAGGCAAAAACTAAACGATCGATGAAAACCAAAACTTACTTCACTATTGTCAATACAGTCATTGAGTTTGGTATTAGGAACTTACTGAGCGATATTCCACATTACATGAAAATAGTGACTTCCGTAGCTTGAGACTTCGATTGCTTAATTTTTGAAACGATTCCTGGGTTGCTTTTGGATGGCAAGGGTCCAATGCTATTCCTTTCAACCACGCTAATGTGTTTCTTCCAGAAGGCGAGTCAGGCAAAATACCTTTCTCACTTCTTCCATGATGGTTGCGACCATAACAACTTTGCAATGTTGCCATTCCTGCTATATGTATCCTCGTGATCCTCTTGAAGTCAGAGCTAAAATCAGGACAAACACAACCTAAGAATTGTCTAGTCTACATCCTTCATGAGTGCTCTTTTAGAATGTAAAATGTTACCATGGAGACAATTAAGATCTTAATATGATAATGCCCAACTCTTATAAAAATTCATCAATATGTGCTCAATGATGGGATCTGACCATCAATATTGTGTCTTATAACCTATTTTTCTTCCCTCAATTGTGCCACATAGCCTAATTTTTGCTCATTTCAAAAATAAAATATAGTTTAAACCCCACATTTGCCTTTAAATAACTCATCTCTAAAAACTAGCTCAAAGGGGAAAGGAATCCAAGGCATATAAACCTCACACAAGTATACTATACTACCAATGTGGGACAAATAGACCGTAACATTTTACCATGTCCCGCAACATCAACTTCCACGCAAGCTCGTTGTGCACTAGGTGGTGTTTGATTGTGAAAATGTTGAAGTGTTTAAAATGTTGGGGTGTTGAAGTTGGTAAAAAAGTGAAGAGATAAATGATTTAAATGTATTTTTTATATTTTTTGGAGTGAAAAGTGATAATTTGATGTGAAGAAAGAGAATTTTGGATAGTTATTTTATTGGGATGGAAATTTTAAGAGCTCAAAATTTTGGCTCCAAACACCACCTAGGGTCTTCCCAGCCTCAATTGACCACTGTACACTATAATACTGACGTCACCCTTGTGCTACACGATTACGACTGAAAGATAAGGTGTAGGTTCTAATATCGTTTGTTATGTGGTTTAGTTGGGGTGTTCATCGGTGTCGGCGAAGTGTCGGTTAACATTACTGCTGCTGGTATCGGCACCTGTACCAATAGCCAATATCGCCAAAAGTTGGGGATATTGGCGGGGTTCGTTTAAAGGTTTTTTTTTTCCTTCAAAAAAATCATATTTTCCCTAATTCCTTCCCTCCCGTCGTCCTCGACCTTCGATCTCTCTCTCTCTCTCTCTCTCTCTCTGTGGTAACCGCTCACCAATGTCGCTAACACCGGTATCGATCGGTACCAGTTACCAACCTAAATGCGATCGGTAATGGCACCCATTTGAGTGACACAGGCATGGGCGGTGCCAGTGGGGGAAAGGAACCACCACGAGCAACCCAATGCACAACCCTATGGCTTAGTACAACTCACCTTCAAAAGCTAGCTCATAGAGAAATGATCCCAAAGCATATAAATCCACATTGGCACATATTCCTAATGTGGAATGGATAAAAACAGGCTATGTTTAGTTACCTTTTTTAAAAATATTTTTTGATTTCAAAATCAATTTCTCAGCCAAACATAAATTTTTCCTCCAAAATCCTTTTCAATCCCCAATAAATTTTTTGATCTCATCATTAACTTTGTTTTCTATGATAAAAATATAAAAATTCATAAACAATTACCCTCACCAAAACTTTCTTTACAATCAGGCCCATGAGCCTTGAAGAATGAAAATAATTTTGGTTGTAAAAATTTTGAGGGGTTAGAGTTGGTGAAAAAGTGAAGAGGGAGATGATTTGAATGAATTTTTTATATTTATTTGAAGTGAAAAGTGATAATTTAATGGAGAAAGAGAATTTTAGAGAGTTATCTTATTAGGGGCCGAAATTTTCACTCTCAAACATCTCCTTAAATATCTTTTCCAATTGCTCCACCATTTTTACAAACTAAAAAAAAATTGGATGTAAAAAAATATATATACATACATCCATTTTTTTTTTTCATATATAATCATTATAAGAAAAGATATTCTTAAAAAGAATAAGGACTGAGAGTGTGGGTGATAAAAGTGAATATGCAGTAAAGTGGATCTTGACGGGTTGGGATTCCGGATCTTGGAGACTAGGGGGTTGGAAACGAACCCCTAATGTTGCAGAAGATCTAACAACATATCACTTAATTCTTGACGAATAAGAGAATCCAAAACGTGGATAAAAAAGAGAAAGAAGTGTAGCAGAAATTCAAATAGTTTCTCATAGCAAAGAAAAACCTGAATTCGTAGTAGTTTTTGAGGCATACCTCTTACTTTAACTGTATTGAGATACTTTCTCACCGCCCAAAGCTTTCTTCTTCTTCTTCTTCCTCCTTCGGTGAATGACTGAATGCGAAGGATTCCTATATATAGAGTGAGAATTATGAGCCTGAAAGAAAAGCCT
>CM025853.1:404589-484435 GCA_003952965.2 Morella rubra | reverse complement strand
TAGCAGATAAATGGTTACCTTTTGAGTTGAGGATTCTCCTCCTTGCGTAAAAGATTACAAGGCCAAGCACAAGAATAACAATAGCAGTTGTTGTCAAAATGATCACTAGCAATCTCCACTTGGGTTGTTGTTTATTTCTGTCCTCTTGAGCTGATAATGCAACTCCATAAGTTAATCAAAGACAGATCATGTGAAAGCTCTTATAACTGTGTCATTCTGATCTTGCTTTCTTATACTTTTTATGCATAACTAGATATGTTATGGTTCATCATGTGGCATCCTACTCTTGCACTCCCACTCTTCGGAGGAACTTGCATTTCATGACGTGTAATCTCTTTCGTAGACAACCAAGAAGTCATAAAAAATTAGTTTCCCAAAGGCCAGTCGAGTCATGGCAAAATTGTTGGACAAAGAGGGAAAAAAAAAATGAACAAGCAAGCCAAAAAAGTATATATATTATAATAGTAATTGAAGGGGGGAGACCATTGACATCTTGACAATAGCCGGGTGACCCAATCAATCTTTCTTCTTGTGAATTTTGGCTTTCTTAAGTTCTAATGGCTCAGATGATCATTCAAATTATAATCAAATCACTAAATCAGCTCCATGGTAGGAAGTCCAAGATTGTTGCTATTGTGTTGAAGGATCCTCTGTTTCAGATCAAGTCCAGACTTGCTAATCTGAAACTTCCCCCAACACCAGAGAATCTGCAAAAGTTGAATGGCTGGAATCTTCATTCTATGTTTGCCTTGTGTTATCTTGAATGGGCTCCATTAATCTGTGGTTGCCTTGGGTTTTTTGGTTGCTGCGTAGCCTTCTGTGTTTTTAGAATTTGGTTGCTATGTGTTAACTTCCTTAGCATTCTGCTGAAAACATTATATTGTCCTATTTGAATTCTTTAAACGTCCAGGCAAGAAGATTAATATTCTGATAGTACTTTGCAGAGAAGAACCAATAAATTTTCTGGTGTACAGTATCTCCTACCTGCTAGAGAAAGCTCCCAATTGTCATCAGACGCGACCTGCCACACATGGTAACCAAGTAGCTTCTTCTCCCTAGCATAAGAAACCTTGATCTTAACAGTTTGAGCATCATCAAAGCCGATCCATGCTGATCCAAATGTACTGTACTTCACTACGTATGTAGCATTATATCTGACTGCAACCCCATATGTCAGAGTGTAACCCTTGATTTGCTTATAACTCATGGATCCGTCATTTGTAATGGCTGGACCTGTAGCCGGTGCTCCTATACCGCTGTCGTTGGGATTCTTTAATGACCACGCGTAGCCATAGAAAGGCAAAGCCAACACCAACTTGCTAGCAGACAAGCCCCTATCAGTCCATGCACGAACACCGAAATCTGTGTTTGCCTCGCTTGATGGGTCGTATAAGGCTGCATGAGCACCCGTAATGTTTGACCACTTAGGCCCATAGTAGTCATACGCCATGACATGCACCCAATTCAAGTTACTCCGTATGGAGTCCACTGGAAAAGAAACAGTATCTACATCTGGTGAGTAGTGAACAGCAGCAGTCAAGAGCAGTTCTTTCCTATCAGAGTTTTTTGCCTCAGAAATCACCGTGTCTCGCCACTCCTGGAAAAGCAGTCCCATATTGGTCATGTCGGAGCTTGTGTTTGCTGATACCCAACATAGATCTAGGCCTTGGAAGCCATAAGACCTGGCTATCTTTATAGAAGAGTCGATGAAAGATTTCCTATAAGAAGCCTTGCTGACCATCGCAGAAAGAACTGAATATTCTGCATTTCCACCCGCAATTGCAAGAAGTGTGGTGATTGTTGGGTTTTTTTGCTTCACAATGTCCGTGAAGGTGGAGAAATATTTCTCGTTGGAGGATGAGATAGAGAGCTCGTAGGACGAAGAGTTCAAATCGGCAAAAGCACAAAGAAGGTGAGTAAAGAGGGCTGAATTTATGTCTGAACTAGGGAACTCATTGCTGGAGAACCAGTAACCTGCTTTGATCCAAGTTTGTGCTTTCAGATGCTCTAAACACATAAGAATATGGAGGAGAACAATTATAATTTTGGACATCATGGAGCAAAGGTAAGAGATTGCCAGTGCTAGAGAGGAGACGGATTAGCTCAAGGATCTTATCATAGACAGTTCGAGAGAAGAAAACATGAAATTATTGCATGCTTTTCAGGGACCGATTTATCTTTAGTACTCCTGAATTGTTCCTCACGCCCAAAAAAAAAAAAAAAAAAAAAAAAACCTGAAACAAAAACTTGTGTCCTCAATAGTCAGCTTATTTGTCCGTCACAGGAGAAAAATCTGAAATCGTGCCAAAAAGTTTCTAGGGGCTGGTAGGAAATTGAGAACCACTAAAAAATGTCACTTCCTGTTCTATTGTTGACATTATGAACGATAGGATCCAAGTACGATTCCCGTGTGATCCTAACTCATGCATGAGAATCTCAGTTTATAAGAAGAAGAAGAAGAAGAAGAAGAGCAACGCCGGCGATTACGACAATATTATTGATCAGGTGTGTTGAATCATCGTTTAAGGGTTTACTTGAATCTTGAATTGCTGCTTAATTCTAATGAGTTGGACCACATTTCACCTGCCATGCTCCTCATGACCGATGCCAAGGAGGCCACAATATCTTGCATTCGTTGTCTGGTGCCCAGAACAACTCTAGAAGACTCTTGGGTATTCTAGGACGGGTTTGGTGTCACACGCGAAACAGCCTTTTTCACACCAAAATACAATCCCCGTCCCATCAACATCAACCCCCACCCTCTCTCTCCTCTGATGCAGCAACTTCTTATCACCCTAATAAAATTGTAGAGGTTGCAAATTTCATATCTGATTTGATTTTGAAAGAACAAGAATGGCTACAATAATTAGGTATACATATATAAGAAAATCAAAGCACTATCTTTTCCATTTTTGTAATTTTCTCTTTTTCCCTAGTGATGCCAATTTTGTCGCACATCAAATCGCCGGTAGCTTGCGTCACCTTTCTCGTGCCATTGTTCCTGGGACACTGTTAACTGGTTGCATTTTCTTGGAGAAAGCCAAGCAATGTTTGGCATCAGGAAATTGTGTGGACAATCACAACTTCATGAATAAAACTTCTTTCTCTGGAAAAGAAATACCTGGTAAAGAATTATTCACTTCTCATGCCATTATGCCAAAGAAGTAGGTTATTAGTAGATTTGAAAATATAGCTGCAATGGGAATTTATTTTCGTCATCTCCCTTATTTTTTCGTCGAAAAAGCTCGCTGTTTAGGAACAATTAGAGTTGCGGTTTCATCTTTTAGCATTGAGGTAACTTCCAACATAGACGATCTGCTTCTTCCTGGACACATAAAAGAGCTAATTGCATGCATCTAACTAACTTGAACGACGAAAGTGTGTCATCCAGAGATGGATCCATAAAGTTCATGCCTTTGCCTTCTTTCCACAGCTCATGTGCCTGGAATTATAGAATATTACCCATCTGTTAGTCGAGTAGCTGAAAGATTTTAGTCCACAATTGTCTCAGAAATGTTACTAAACGTTACTTACATATTCTAGGAGGTTTAGGTTCTCATCCGAACCATAGTAACAAGCAGTCCTCTTGCTACCAATAATTTGCAGAAGTAGAATTCCAAAGCTATAAATGTCAGATTTAATGGAGTATAGCATTATTGGTGAAAACTCTTCTGCAGGCTGCAACAGTCGTACTGGTAAGAACAAAGGGAAGAGAAAAAAGAGAAGTCCATTTCGTAAACCATCACCCAGAAAAGCCTGCAGCCTGGTCATTATCTTGGAAGTATTTGGGAGATTAGTGAATTATTAGCTGAATAACTTCCTTGCTGTGACGTAGAACTGCTAGCCACATTTTCCACAGCTTTTTCTGAAAAGGCTGGCTTTTTAGGTGTCGCAATAGGTCCAGTGTCGTTTTTAAGCATTGAATAAACTTCCAACATTGTTGGTCTATCCGCGGGATTTTCTTGGACACATAACAGAGCAACTTGCAAGCATCTCATGAGTTTGCAAGATGAAGAGGAGTCATCCAGTGATGGATCGATAAGCTCCATGCCTTCTCCTTCTTTCCACAAATGATATGCCTGAAATAAATCCGTGTTAATGACCTTTGCATTTCAAAAGCAGAACTTTGAGCGTCATAAATTTAGATCTTACGAGAGTTACAATTAATGAAATTGCTCACGTAGTCTAGAAGGCTCCACGTTTCGTTCGGGCCATAGTAGCATGAAGTCCTCATACCACTTATGATTTGCAGGAGTAGAACTCCAAAGCTATAGACATCGTACTTCATGGAGTATATACCTTTTCTAACATACTCTGGAGGAACATATCCACTGCATTGCATATGTTGGCAGAATTAATGCTGAGAGTTTAACAGGGGATCAAACGCATGCAAGAAGCAACACACTAGCTGAGGACTTACTATGTTCCAACAATTCGATCTGTGTTTGCTTCAAGTTCATCCTTTCCAAAAAGTTTAGCCATTCCAAAATCTGATATCTTCGGATTCATATCTTTGTCTAGTAAAATATTGCTGCCTTTGATATCTCGGTGAATGATTGTGAGGTTTGAGTATTCTTGGAGATATAGAAGTCCTTGAGTAACCCCTTCAATGATCCGAACACGTTTCGTCCAATCTAAGGTACGCTTTCTGATTGGATCTGTTAGAAAATTAAGCTGTCAGCAACTATTCATCACCCATACAAGCACAAAATTTGCACTCTAGCAAAATATCTCCTCTTTTCACAACACCACCAGCTGAGATTTCTCACCTTTTATTTTTTCAAATGGTAGCGACATCGAATCGGCATATCGTACTTGGTTTATCTTGTATTAAGTCCCATTTTGGCTTGTAAAATATGAAACAGAATCCACAGAAACGCAAAAAGGAAGAAACGAAAATGCATACCAAAGAGGTAGAAATTCAAGCTTTTATTTGGCATGTACTCATAGATCAGCATCCTTTCATCGTTCTCTACGCAAAATCCCAGAACTCTAACTAGATTTACATGTTGAAGTCTTGCGGTGAGAGAAACCTCATTCATGAACTCTTCATGTCCTTGAGTAGAAGTTTTTGACAGTCTCTTCACCGCTATTTCCTGTCCTCTAGGTAAGTTACCCTGCCAAACATTGAACGCATAGTCATCATTGTTTTCTAAGCTGAAGTGAGTCAGCATGAATATTATAAAAAAATTCGACATATTAGTACCTCTTCAACAGAACTTATTTGATGAATAGACGCTCATTTTGCTGAATTTGAAGTGGTGCCAAAACGGAGAGTTGACAAACAAGGACGCATACATAAAGACACAATCCTAATCTGCTTTCACTTTACGAGGAAGTCATTGGCTGATCTATGGGTTTAGACTGATTGTAATAAGTAGCCAACCATTCTAGACTCAAAGATCCAAGTGCCTGAATTTTATTTCTCATGTGTAAAGCAGGCATATGCCCACATATGTTGTTCGAAACGAAGAGAGTGTAAGAAATAATTTAGAAATTAGAAGTTCCCCTATCCCTTCTAAATTTCCCACTCTGGCTTGTCTCTACATAGGCTACATAACAGTTTAGCTAAACCTTAGGATCCAAGAGTTTACCTCAACATTTTCCCCGACATTCCTACTCCGTTGTAAAAGAAGTAAGCGTGGAAGCCATGCATTACCTTATAAACAGGTCCAAAACCACCCTCTCCAAGCTTGTTTGCACTTGAGAAGTTATTTGTAGCCGCTTTGATCATGGAAAATCTGAATACTTGCAGTTGAGTAACATGTCTGTCAAAATTTTCAGCAGCCGACGGATTGGTTACTGATTCAACTAGATCTCTTGTTCCTAGAACAACCATGCCTGTAACCAGAGATGCCAAAAAAGAAAAAAGTAAAAAGGAAATACATTATCTCTTCCGTCATCTCACTCAAAGAAGATTCTCTTCATTCCTCTACTATAGTGGCGAACTCTTACAGTTGAGGACACGCACCTTTGGACTTCAGTAATCTGCCTTGTATGTAACACACCAAGAAGGCTAGAAGTATAATGAACAAGGCTATGGGAAGCAGAATTATTAGCAATAACCTCCGCTTGTTTCCGTGACCATTTTCTTCCTCTTGAGCTGTCAATGCATTCCATAAATCAAAATAAAATTTTTGCATATAAGTTTTGTAAATTTGTGCAATAGTTTATTGTGATGATCAGGAGAAGCCTTTATCTAATTTCACAGAATAGGTGCCACCAAGAAAGTTCTTACAAATACTTTCAGTTGTAGAACTTCCAATCCAAAAACCTAGGCTATCAAGAGTCGACCTCCATGTCATTACAGCATGACAAAAGGGTTAGCCTCCGAGTTGGGTGAAGATAGTATGGTCCTTGTGGGGATACGCGAGTTAGGAAAGCTTTCTGCAAGGTTCAGATTTCTAATACTTCTGACAGGCAAAGAGATCTGGTCCCAGATAAACAGAAATGGCCCAAGTAATTAAACATGTATTCTGCAATATATTTACACTTACTCTCCCATAACAGTTCACATTCTTAAACCATCAAGCCGAAATTCTAAACTTAAGAGTTGCCTCATGCCAGTTGAACAATTCTTGGAGGCAGGCCATTACACTGTCAAGTCTTAAGAAATAGATTTTCATTTCCTGAAAACACCCTGGGGGTATTGCTAGACTCTCTTGATGTAAGAAAAGTGACCTCCGTGAGATGCAATTGAAAAAACCAAGCGTAAACTTCAGTATTCTTAAATTAGTTAATCAGGCCATGCTGAGTAATCTTCTTTAGAGTGCACCTTCAATGCAATATTCCCTTACAGTCTCATCCATTTCTCGATAGACAATCTAGTCCTGCGAAGGAAAAAATACAACCAAATAATCTCAAAAGTACCTGCTTGAGAAAGCACCCAATTGTCATCATTGGTGACCACAAACACATTGTAACCAAGTAGCTTTTTCTCCTTCGCATAAGCAATCTTAGTCCTGATGGTCTCCACATCATCAAAATTGATCCAAGTTGATCCAATGATGCAGTAATTCACAACATACGTGGCATTGAACATTGATGTTGCACCATAACTGCTAATGTATCCCTTGATGTACTTGTAACTCATGCTTCCATCTTGTGTTACAGCCAGCCCTGATGATGGTGCACCAATAGCATTTTCTTTGGGATTCAGTAGTGTCCAAGCATAGCCATGGTATGGCAAACCCAAAAGCAGCTTTTTTGCAGGAAATCCTTTAGCCAACCACTCCGTTATGCCATAATCAGTATTTATATGGCTTGATGGATCATATAAAGCAGCATGAGCATGCGTTGAGTTCTCCTTTGTAGGCAGATGATAGTCATATGCCACAACATGTGCCCAGTCCATGTTTCTTTGAATTGAATCAATCGGGTAGAATCCAAATTCAAAAGTTGGCAGGTAATGAAGGGCCGTCGTCAATATCAATTGTGCTTGGATAGATTTTCTTGATTCCGAATTCACTTCAGCTCGCCACTCATCCAACAGAACTCCCATGTTGGTCATGTCTGAGGCCATGTTTGGCCAAAGCCAGAATAAGTCTATGCCCTGAAACCCATATTGTCTTGCTGTTTTAATTGAAGATTCAATGAAAGTCTTTCTGTGGGAAGATTGGTTGAGCATTGAAGATAATACTGAAGTGTTAACTTTGTTACCCAAGATGGATTGAGCCGTAGCAGCTTGTCCATTCCAGATAGACAGAAGCGTGACAACAGATGGGTTCTTGCGTTTGACAGTGGTGGTGAAGATGGAGAAGTATTGTTCATCTGCCAAGGGTATAGAAAGCTGGTATGTGGAGGAGTTGACATTAGCAAAGCCGCATATAAGGTGTGTAAACAAGGCAGAATTTATGTCAGGAATGGGGGATTCACTACCAGCATACCAGTAACCGGCTTTAATCCAGTTTTGAGCATCAGAATGGTGCAAATGTTTTTGCAGGAAATCCTTTAGCCAAAGACTCTTGGGTATTCTAGGACGGGTTTGGTGTCACACGCGAAACAGCCTTTTTCACACCAAAATACAATCCCCGTCCCATCAACATCAACCCCCACCCTCTCTCTCCTCTGATGCAGCAACTTCTTATCACCCTAATAAAATTGTAGAGGTTGCAAATTTCATATCTGATTTGATTTTGAAAGAACAAGAATGGCTACAATAATTAGGTATACATATATAAGAAAATCAAAGCACTATCTTTTCCATTTTTGTAATTTTCTCTTTTTCCCTAGTGATGCCAATTTTGTCGCACATCAAATCGCCGGTAGCTTGCGTCACCTTTCTCGTGCCATTGTTCCTGGGACACTGTTAACTGGTTGCATTTTCTTGGAGAAAGCCAAGCAATGTTTGGCATCAGGAAATTGTGTGGACAATCACAACTTCATGAATAAAACTTCTTTCTCTGGAAAAGAAATACCTGGTAAAGAATTATTCACTTCTCATGCCATTATGCCAAAGAAGTAGGTTATTAGTAGATTTGAAAATATAGCTGCAATGGGAATTTATTTTCGTCATCTCCCTTATTTTTTCGTCGAAAAAGCTCGCTGTTTAGGAACAATTAGAGTTGCGGTTTCATCTTTTAGCATTGAGGTAACTTCCAACATAGACGATCTGCTTCTTCCTGGACACATAAAAGAGCTAATTGCATGCATCTAACTAACTTGAACGACGAAAGTGTGTCATCCAGAGATGGATCCATAAAGTTCATGCCTTTGCCTTCTTTCCACAGCTCATGTGCCTGGAATTATAGAATATTACCCATCTGTTAGTCGAGTAGCTGAAAGATTTTAGTCCACAATTGTCTCAGAAATGTTACTAAACGTTACTTACATATTCTAGGAGGTTTAGGTTCTCATCCGAACCATAGTAACAAGCAGTCCTCTTGCTACCAATAATTTGCAGAAGTAGAATTCCAAAGCTATAAATGTCAGATTTAATGGAGTATAGCATTATTGGTGAAAACTCTTCTGCAGGCTGCAACAGTCGTACTGGTAAGAACAAAGGGAAGAGAAAAAAGAGAAGTCCATTTCGTAAACCATCACCCAGAAAAGCCTGCAGCCTGGTCATTATCTTGGAAGTATTTGGGAGATTAGTGAATTATTAGCTGAATAACTTCCTTGCTGTGACGTAGAACTGCTAGCCACATTTTCCACAGCTTTTTCTGAAAAGGCTGGCTTTTTAGGTGTCGCAATAGGTCCAGTGTCGTTTTTAAGCATTGAATAAACTTCCAACATTGTTGGTCTATCCGCGGGATTTTCTTGGACACATAACAGAGCAACTTGCAAGCATCTCATGAGTTTGCAAGATGAAGAGGAGTCATCCAGTGATGGATCGATAAGCTCCATGCCTTCTCCTTCTTTCCACAAATGATATGCCTGAAATAAATCCGTGTTAATGACCTTTGCATTTCAAAAGCAGAACTTTGAGCGTCATAAATTTAGATCTTACGAGAGTTACAATTAATGAAATTGCTCACGTAGTCTAGAAGGCTCCACGTTTCGTTCGGGCCATAGTAGCATGAAGTCCTCATACCACTTATGATTTGCAGGAGTAGAACTCCAAAGCTATAGACATCGTACTTCATGGAGTATATACCTTTTCTAACATACTCTGGAGGAACATATCCACTGCATTGCATATGTTGGCAGAATTAATGCTGAGAGTTTAACAGGGGATCAAACGCATGCAAGAAGCAACACACTAGCTGAGGACTTACTATGTTCCAACAATTCGATCTGTGTTTGCTTCAAGTTCATCCTTTCCAAAAAGTTTAGCCATTCCAAAATCTGATATCTTCGGATTCATATCTTTGTCTAGTAAAATATTGCTGCCTTTGATATCTCGGTGAATGATTGTGAGGTTTGAGTATTCTTGGAGATATAGAAGTCCCTTGAGTAACCCCTTCAATGATCCGAACACGTTTCGTCCAATCTAAGGTACGCTTTCTGATTGGATCTGTTAGAAAATTAAGCTGTCAGCAACTATTCATCACCCATATGGGCTGAGATCTCACAGCGAATCGCATGTACATCTTGTATTAGAAGAAACAGAAACATGCATACCAAAGAGGTAGAAATTCAAGCTTTTATTTGGCATGTACTCATAGATCAGCATCCTTTCATCGTTCTCTACGCAAAATCCCAGAACTCTAACTAGATTTACATGTTGAAGTCTTGCGGTAGAGAAACCTCATTCATGAACTCTTCATGTCCTTGAGTAGAAGTTTTTGACAGTCTCTTCACCGCTATTTCCTGTCCTCTAGGTAAGTTACCCTGCCAAACATTGAACGCATAGTCATCATTGTTTTCTAAGCTGAAGTGAGTCAGTATGAATATTATAAAAAAATTCGACATATTAGTACCTCTTCAACAGAACTTATTTGATGAATAGACGCTCATTTTGCTGAATTTGAAGTGGTGCCAAAACGGAGAGTTGACAAACAAGGACGCATACATAAAGACACAATCCTAGTCTGCTTTCACTTTACGAGGAAGTCATTGGCTGATCTATGGGTTTAGACTGATTGTAATAAGTTGCCAACCATTCTAGACTCAAAGATCCAAGTGCCTGAATTTTATTTCTCATGTGTAAAGCAGGCATATGCCCACATATGTTGTTCGAAACGAAGAGAGTGTAAGAAATAATTTAGAAATTAGAAGTTCCCCATCCCTTCTAAATTTCCCACTCTGGCTTGTCTCTACATAGGCTACATAACAGTTTAGCTAAACCTTAGGATCCAAGAGTTTACCTCAACATTTTCCCCGACATTCCTACTCCGTTGTAAAAGAAGTAAGCGTGGAAGCCATGCATTACCTTATAAACAGGTCCAAAACCACCCTCTCCAAGCTTGTTTGCACTTGAGAAGTTATTTGTAGCCGCTTTGATCATGGAAAATCTGAATACTTGCAGTTGAGTAACATGTCTGTCAAAATTTTCAGCAGCCGACGGATTGGTTACTGATTCAACTAGATCTCTTGTTCCTAGAACAACCATGCCT
This sequence comes from Morella rubra, assembly GCA_003952965.2. NCBI lineage: Eukaryota > Viridiplantae > Streptophyta > Magnoliopsida > Fagales > Myricaceae > Morella > Morella rubra. Next base: position 473,438 of record CM025853.1, on the reverse strand, counting down.
GTAACCAGAGATGCCAAAAAAGAAAAAAGTAAAAAGGAAATACATTATCTCTTCCGTCATCTCACTCAAAGAAGATTCTCTTCATTCCTCTACTATAGTGGCGAACTCTTACAGTTGAGGACACGCACCTTTGGACTTCAGTAATCTGCCTTGTATGTAACACACCAAGAAGGCTAGAAGTATAATGAACAAGGCTATGGGAAGCAGAATTATTAGCAATAACCTCCGCTTGTTTCCGTGACCATTTTCTTCCTCTTGAGCTGTCAATGCATTCCATAAATCAAAATAAAATTTTTGCATATAAGTTTTGTAAATTTGTGCAATAGTTTATTGTGATGATCAGGAGAAGCCTTTATCTAATTTCACAGAATAGGTGCCACCAAGAAAGTTCTTACAAATATTTCAGTTGTAGAACTTCCAATCCAAAAACCTAGGCTATCAAGAGTCGACCTCCATGTCATTACAGCATGACAAAAGGGTTAGCCTCCGAGTTGGGTGAAGATAGTATGGTCCTTGTGGGGATACGCGAGTTAGGAAAGCTTTCTGCAAGGTTCAGATTTCTAATACTTCTGACAGGCAAAGAGATCTGGTCCCAGATAAACAGAAATGGCCCAAGTAATTAAACATGTATTCTGCAATATATTTACACTTGCTCTCCCATAAAAGTTCACATTCTTAAACCATCAAGCCGAAATTCTAAACTTAAGAGTTGCCTCATGCCAGTTGAACAATTCTTGGAGGCAGGCCATTACACTGTCAAGTCTTAAGAAATAGATTTTCATTTCCTGAAAACACCCTGGGGGTATTGCTAGACTCTCTTGATGTAAGAAAAGTGACCTCCGTGAAATGCAATTGAAAAAACCAAGCGTAAACTTCAGTATTCTTAAATTAGTTAATCAGGCCATGCTGAGTAATCTTCTTTAGAGTGCACCTTCAATGCAATATTCCCTTACAGTCTCATCCATTTCTCGATAGACAATCTAGTCCTGCGAAGGAAAAAATACAACCAAATAATCTCAAAAGTACCTGCTTGAGAAAGCACCCAATTGTCATCATTGGTGACCACAAACACATTGTAACCAAGTAGCTTTTTCTCCTTCGCATAAGCAATCTTAGTCCTGATGGTCTCCACATCATCAAAATTGATCCAAGTTGATCCAATGATGCAGTAATTCACAACATACGTGGCATTGAACATTGTTGTTGCACCATAACTGCTAATGTATCCCTTGATGTACTTGTAACTCATGCTTCCATCTTGTGTTACAGCCAGCCCTGATGATGGTGCACCAATAGCATTTTCTTTGGGATTCAGTAGTGTCCAAGCATAGCCATGGTATGGCAAACCCAAAAGCAGCTTTTTTGCAGGAAATCCTTTAGCCAACCACTCCGTTATGCCATAATCAGTATTTATATGGCTTGATGGATCATATAAAGCAGCATGAGCATGCGTTGAGTTCTCCTTTGTAGGCAGATGATAGTCATATGCCACAACATGTGCCCAGTCCATGTTTCTTTGAATTGAGTCAATCGGGTAGAATCCAAATTCAAAAGTTGGCAGGTAATGAAGGGCCGTCGTCAATATCAATTGTGCTTGGATAGATTTTCTTGATTCCGAATTCACTTCAGCTCGCCACTCATCCAACAGAACTCCCATGTTGGTCATGTCTGAGGCCATGTTTGGCCAAAGCCAGAATAAGTCTATGCCCTGAAACCCATATTGTCTTGCTGTTTTAATTGAAGATTCAATGAAAGTCTTTCTGTGGGAAGATTGGTTGAGCATTGAAGATAATACTGAAGTGTTAACTTTGTTACCCAAGATGGATTGAGCCGTAGCAGCTTGTCCATTCCAGATAGACAGAAGCGTGACAACAGATGGGTTCTTGCGTTTGACAGTGGTGGTGAAGATGGAGAAGTATTGTTCATCTGCCAAGGGTATAGAAAGCTGGTACGTGGACGAGTTGACATTAGCAAAGCCGCATATAAGGTGTGTAAACAAGGCAGAATTTATGTCAGGAATGGGGGATTCACTACCAGCATACCAGTAGCCGGCTTTAATCCAGTTTTGAGCATCAGAATGGTGCAAATGTAAACTAAGAAATAATGAGAAGAGGAAGATATTCGCCCATGCCATGGAAAGAAAGCTAGTTGGTATCTCCAACTAGAGTTTGATGACATCTACTTCATCTGAAAACCATAGGGTTTATGCTGTGAACCGTACAGATTGAATTAAGAAGACCAGTTGGAAAGTTCTGGTCATCAATTTGACATTGATATAAAAGTAGAAGAAAGAAAAGTCCAAGTTATATGCTATGTTATTTTTCTGTGTAGGATTTCCTGCTCTCTTTAAGTCTTACTGAAGTTTCACATTGATGGCTAGGCTCTTGTGTGAATTGCTTTGTCCAGGTCAATAAACGATTTGAAATGCCTAACCTTTGTAATAAATTTGACTCTTCATGGTCATGATCGCGTGAAGAAGTATGTTTCCTTAAAGTCCACATATCACCCGATTGAGATGAACCATATTTCACCTGCCATTCTCCTTAATGACCGAATGGCCAAGGAGGCCACAATATCTTGCATTCGTTGTCTGGTGCCTAAAACAATTCTAAAAGACTCTTGGGTATTCTAGGACGGGTTTGGTGTCACCCACGCGAAACAGCTTTTTCTTCAAAAGTGAAAAAAAACAGTGGAACCGCAGCTCCACGACAAAAAAACTGGGATTGTGGAAATTATGCCAGCCTTTTTTTTAAAATTCGGTTTAGACCCTAATAACATTTTTGAATGGGTGAATACGTATTTTATTTTTAATTAATAAATTAATAATAATTTTAAAATATTTTCTAAAATTGTTAAGCCTAGATATACATAATAATCAACTCAATCAACAAATAAGCAGCGAAAAATTAAAACAAACTTCAATCACGCAAAGAGACAAGGATTTAGTGACGAAGTTAAAAACCTTTGAAATACCATTCAAAGGAAAAATCATTCGGGCTAGCAGCCACTTAAAATCCACTAAGAAGAAAACCAAACAGTGATTCAGACACGGACAACCCAGTTGCTTGACTCTGACAACCCAATGTAATAATCTAAGCCTCCTTGCTTAGACCCGCTCCGTGCGGCATTCTAGACCTTTTGAGGATCTTCTTATGGATTCTTCACGAACAAACCTTGTTCTTTAGCACGCCTTCAACACCATGAAGGTTACAGAGATATTTGGAGAAAGAATAGAGAAAAACTCATCAATGTTGAAACACAAATCTTTTCAGGTTTTTCTCTCAAGGGAAGGGGCACAAGTATGCTCAATGGAGGCCTCAATAATTTCCAGGCGGCCTACCCCGAAACCTAGTAAGGTTTCACGAGTTTTCAAAATGAAAATCCAAAAATTTAGCAATTTTTGAAATTCGAGAAGTCGCTCGAGCGCTAGTCGTCGAACGCTTATGTTTCTGTCTGAAATTTTAACTGAGCACTCGTTGAACGCTTGTTGAACGTGATTGAATTTTTCGAAGGGCGCTCGAGCGCTTGTTGAACGCTAGTTGAACGTGATGGCTCTGTATGGAATTTTTCGAAGGACGCTCGAGCGCTTGTTGAACGCTGGTTGAACATGATGAAGACTTTGGACAGACCATCAACTCTAACTCTTGAACAAATGTGATACCAAAATTACAACTCGATTATGACATATTTTGGCACAAATGATTCCAACACAAAAATGCACTAACAAACTCCCCTTTGGCAATTCCGTGACAAAACCCACATATATAAAATAAACAAAACATAGATCTTTGCTAATCACCAAAGCAATGATCTATTTACATGAATATCAACCCTATGACCTAAAAGACGTGTTCAAGAGTCTTTGAATCTGTTACCTGACAAACACAATCTCAAAGACTAAGTGAAAAACAGAGAGAACAAATAGACATATATATATATATGACACATAGAGAGTGCTGGACAAATCTGGGGTTGGAATAGTTCCATCAAGGAAACCCAATTTATTTTTTATGGAGATAGCCAATGTGAAAGATCGATTCCATGAGAGATAGTTGGAACCAATGAGAGGAGGCGAAATCACCACAGTATTAGCATTATCACTATGGTGAAGAAAGAAGGGGCTGTTTGGGTCTTTAGATGGGGAAAGCACATGGTTGACCCAATGGGGTTGGGTGCAGCACTAGAGGTTGAAGACAAATCATCTTCCATGGCAGAATAATAATGTTGAAGAAGAAAGTGTCTGAGTGAGGGAAAAACGAAATGAGAGAAAGTGGAGGAAGGTTGGTCGATGTGACTTTGTGTTGAGAAATTTCGTAGGTCACAAAACCCACTTTGATACCATGTTAGAATTTGAAGAAAATAGCAGAGGAAACAGAGAGAATTTGAGATGATTCCGAATGATTCTATTCCAACGTTTTTTTTGTTCTGTACAGTGTCGAATGAATATATACAGTAGAGAAAATAAAGAATGACTAACTTAGCCATAGAACAAACCATAGATAATTACAAAGGGTAAGAGAAAAGCCTAATTGACTCTGCTGAGGTGTGGGGACAAAAGGGTGCAGAATATTCTACACCTCCTCAAATGTGGCAAGTTGCAGTTGCGCCAGGTGCAAACTTGGTGTGCGGCTTAGTGGGCAGCTTGCCCAGTGCCCATTGCAGTGGCTTGAGGCAATTGTCGTGGGGTGATACTTTTCTATGTTTGGAGCAGCAGTACTATTATTGGGCTGCTTGTCCAATTGCTGCAATTCTAAAGACCTCAGAAAGTTGTTTTGAACTTTTCCAGACACATCTCCCCTTACTGAGAAAAATTCTGATAAGTAGGTAGCTTGTCGCCTTTCTCGTGCCCATGTTCCTGTGAGCCTGTGGTAACTGGTTGCATTCGCTTCTCATTCAACTTTTCTAGACTTTTTTTTTTTTAACAGTCCCTGCTCTGGTTAAAATGCCATTATGCCAAAGATGTGTGGGTGTTGTGGGTCATCATTTGGAGAAACCCTGCAATGAGCCCAAGATAGGTCGTTTAGCCCTCCAAGCCCACCTTCATGGTTTGGAGTTTAGGCCTAAGGGTAACACGTCAAGTTTGGTTAGGAATGAATTGGGATTCCGTTAATGGTAAACTAAACAGTTTTATATTTTCTACTCAAACTAAATGCTCTAATTCGAAGAAAAATAAATATGATAATATATAGAACTTGAAATATTCATAGTTGTTATCTCTTTCTCTTTCTAAGTTAATTATCTAATTGAAGTAATAAATTAAAAGAAATCTCTATCTACTTCGAAGAATTTTGTATACTTCATAGAGAACATATATTTACTTTGTACTATAACCAAATAAAGATAAAAAAAATTATTCGGTACCTCTTAATTTTTCAGTTATTTTTATTGTATAATTGACTCTCTTCAGTACTAATTTTTGACAATTTATCTAGTGCGTGGCGAAAATCTAACAACGAAGATTATACAACACAACAGTATTTTTTTTTTTTTTAAAAAAAATTGAACAGTTACCTGCTAATTTAAAATTAATAGAAATTGTGCTCGATATAGTTTCAGTTGTACTTTAGAATTAAAAAAGTAAATTAATTTTTTTTTTTGAAAAAGAACAATTTATGACTACATCATGTAGATAATTAAAGAAAATAAGGGAAAAAAAGCAGCTTTGTCTTAAATTTCTGCTCCTTTGTTGAGATTGTCCAAAATGGGTTTTTCAAATATGGCAGGTGTTTAATGACTTTCAACCCATGTAATTTTTCCTGTATAAATGGTAGCCTAAATTATTCTGCCCAATTACATGAAATAGATTCCAGAAGTATAGGTTATTTGTAGATTAAGAAAATACAGTATTAGCACCGACATTTCACTACATTGGTTGTGAATGAACAAATATTGTAGCAGGTCCAAGAGTAATAATGGACGAAAATTAAGGATTTTTCTCAATAATAAACTGTATATATTTCACTAAGGCCTGCACGCTCATCGCGCTTCCATTTCAGATATTGTTGCCTCATTTAGCGAATAAATTTCTAGCCGCAATGGGAATATATTTTCCTCATCTTCATCTCTTCTCGTTGAAAAAGCTGGCTGTTTGGGAACAAATAGTGCTGCAGATTCATTTTTTAGCATTGAGGAAATTTCCAACATAGACGGTCTGTCATTTGCGTCTTCTTGGATGCATAAAAGAGCTATTTGCAGGCACCTAATTAACTTAAACGAGTAAAGTGTGTCATCCAGAGATGGATCCATAAAGTCCATGCCTTTGCCTTCTTTCCACAGCTCATAAGCCTGGAATTATAGAATATTGCCATCTGTTAGTTGAGGGACTGAAAGATTTTAATACACATTTGTTTCAGCAAGGCTACAAAGGTTACTTACATATTCTAGGAGGTTTAGGTTCTCATCCGGCCCATAGTAACAAGCATTTCTCTTGCCACCAATAATTTGCAGAAGCAGAATTCCAAAGCTATAAATGTCAGATTTGCTGGAGTATACACCCTTTCTGATGTACTCAGGAGGAACATAACCGCTGCATTTGATTTATTTTCATCACGGTTAAGAATTGACAAGAAAGCTTGGTTTCTACAGCTTTATCAGTCTAAGTACTTACTATGTGCCAACTATCCGGCCTGTGTTTGCTTCATGTTCATCTTTTGTGAAAATTCTAGCCATACCAAAATCTGAGATCTTGGGCTTCATCTCTCCATCCAGTAAAATGTTGCTAGGTTTCAAGTCTCGGTGAATAATTGTCATTTGAGTATTCTTGGAGATATAGAAGCCCTTGAGTAACCCCTTCAATGATGTCAATGCGTTTTTGCCAGTCCAGAAGGTACCGTCTGATAGGGTCTATATGAAAGGAGATTAGAAACAGACAGTCATACATACAATGATCATCATTCATGGGGGTTAAAATAACCTATTAGCATGAGAGCAGATGACTAAAAATTATGAAGAAACCATGTGCCATAAACCATACAGGCTTAAACTGAGATAACCTTGGCTTTCTATAAGCTTAAAAGTAGTTTGGTACTACTGTTACCAAAATATGAAGTCGGTTTAATGATTTCTCATGTACTCTAATCGAAGAGGGGAAGGTATCAAACCAAAGAGGTAGAAGTCCAAGCTTTTGTTTGGCATGTATTCATAGATCAGCATTTGTTCATCCCTTTGAATGCAAAATCCCAAAACGCGAACCAGGTTTACATGCTGTAGTTTTGCAGTAAGCATAACCTCATTCCGAAACTCTTCAAATCCTTGTTTAGATGCTTGTTTAAGCTTTTTCACTGCAATTTCTTGTCCATTTGGTAGTACCCCCTGACAATGTAAAAAGCCACCATGACTTAGTTTGTTGCTTTCCCTAGACACTCCCAACTCACTTCCTACTCCTGCTGACAAGATATACAACGGGGTTGGTTTATACGTAGAATCATGTTTCTGCCAATTTAGTTAGTGTATAAACTTTTGTTTTCCTTTTTACCACAAGCGGTGCGAACAATCTAACAAAAGCTTACCTTGTAAACGGGACCATAACCTCCTTCTCCAAGTTTGTTTTCAATCGAGAGTTTGTCTGTGGCTGCCTCAATTTCAGCTAAACTAAAGACTTGCAGATTAGGAGCATTGCTATTAAAATCTCCTGCTGCTGCCATACGATTGACTAATTTGGACTCTGCTTCTTTACTTGTACCAACGATTCCTGTATTATGAAAAGAATAAAGAGCAAGAAGAAGCCTATAAATGTCAACTCTTCAATCATGGTGGTTAATAATAAGTAATCTGGAACTTGTAATTGTAGATGGCGAATTCTTAGTTTGGATAGAGCCCCTGGTTGGAGTATTGAAGGCGAAGTAGATACCATGAGGAATCTGCTTCTGGAACATGGTAATTGGAGACTTGTTTGGACGCCTAGGAATAGAAACTATCTGGTGCATAATTTAGCTAGATGGGGTGTGGACTTTGTAATCTCTGGAGATATTCAGCCTGGCGATGTGCCAGCTGATATTGTTTCTTGTGATGACCCTGCTCAGTTCCTTAATAAAGTTACCATGTTGCGTCGGAAAAAAAGAAAAGAAAAGAATAAATGTAGCAGAAAAAGTTACCTTTTGAATTGCGGATTCTCCTCCTTGCGTAATAGATTACAAATCCGAGCACAAGAATAACAGTAGCAGTTGTTGTCAAAATGATCACCAACAATCTCCACTTGGGTTGTTGTATATTTCTGTCCTCTTGAGCTGATAATGCAACTCCATTAGTTAATCAAAGACAGATCATTCTGATGTTGCTTTCTTATACTTTTTATGCATAACTAGATATGTTATGGTTCATCATGTGGCATCCTACTCTCGCACTCCCACTCTTCGGAGTAACTTGCATTTCATGATGTGTAATCTCTTTCTTAGACAACCAATAAGCCATAAAAAATTAGTTTCCGAAAAGCCAGCGGAGTAATGGCAAAATTGTTGCACAAAGAGGGAAAAAAAAAAAAAGAACAAGCAGGCCAAAAAGTATATATATTATAATAGTAATTGAAGGGGGGAGACCATTGACATCTTGACAATAGCCGGGTGACCCAATCAATCTTTCTTCTTGTGAATTTTGGCTTTCTTAAGTTCTAATGGCTAAGATGATCATTCAAATTATAATCAAATCACTAACTCGTACGAAGTCCAAGATTGTTGCTATTGAGTTGAAGGATCCTCTGTTTCAGATCATGTCCAGACTTGCTAATCTGAAACTTCCCCCAACACAAGAGAATCTGCAAAAGTTGAACAATTCTAAACTTAAGAGTTGCCTCATGCCAGTTGGACAATTCTTGGAGGCAGGCCATTACATTGTCAAGACTTAAGAAATAGATTTTCATTTCCTGAAAACACCTTGGGGGTATTGCTAGACTCTCTTGATGTAAGAAAAGCAACCTCAGTGAAATGCAATAGACAAAAACCACGCGCAAACTTCAGTTTGCTTAACTTAGTTAATCAGGCCATGGTGAGTAATCTTCTTTAGAGTGCACCTTCAATGCAATATTCCCTTACAGTTTCGTCCATTTCTCGATAGACAGGTTCGCATAACACAACTGCAAAGGAAAAAATGCAACCAAATAATCTCAAAAGTACCTGCTTGAGAAAGCACCCAATTGTCATCATTGGCGACCGCAAACACATAGTAACCAAGTAGCTTTTTCCCCTTCGCATAAGCAATCTTAGTCCTGATGGTCTCCACATCATCAAAAGTGATCCAAGTTGATCCAATGATGCAGTAATTCACAACATACGTGGCATTGAACATTGTTGTTGCACCATAACTTCTAATGTATCCCTTGATGTACTTGTAACTCATGCTTCCATCTTGTGTTACAGCCAGCCCTGATGATGGTGCACCAATAGCATTTTCTTTGGGATTCAGTAATGTCCAAGCATAGCCATGGTATGGCAAACCCAAAAGCAGCTTTTTTGGAGGAAATCCTTTAGCCAACCACTCCGTTATGCCATAATCAGTATTTATATGGCTTGATGGATCATATAAAGCAGCATGAGCATGCGTTGAGTTCTCCTTTGTAGGCAGATGATAGTCATATGCCACAACTTGTGCCCAGTCCATGTTTCTTTGAATTGAGTCAATCGGGTAGAATCCAAATTCAAAAGTTGGCAGGTAATGAAGGGCCATCGTCAATATCAATTGTGCTTGGCTAGAGTTTCTTGATTCCGAATTCACTTCAGCTCGCCACTCATCCAACAGAACTCCCATGTTGGTCATGTCTGAGGCCATGTTTGGCCAAACCCAGCATAAGTCTATGCCCTGAAACCCATATTGTCTTGCTGTTTTAATTGAAGATTCAATGAAAGTCTTTCTGTGGGAAGACTGGTTGAGCATTGAAGATAATACTGAGGTGTTAACTTTGTTACCCAAGATGGATTGAGCCGTAGCAGCTAGTCCATCCCAGATAGACAGAAGCGTGACAACAGATGGGTTCTTGCGTTTGACAGTGGCGGTGAAGATGGAGAAGTATTGTTCATCTGCCAAGGGTATAGAAAGCTGGTACGTGGACGAATTGACATTAGCAAAGCCGCATATAAGGTGTGTAAACAAGGCAGAATTTATGTCAGGAATGGGGGATTCACTACCAGCATACCAGTAGCCGGCTTTAATCCAGTTTTGAGTATCAGAATGGTGCAAATGTAAACTAAGAAATAATGAGAAGAGGAAGATATTCGCCCATGCCATGGAAAGAAAGCTAGTTGGTATCTCCAACTAGAGCTTTTTTTTTAAGCATCTCCAACTAGAGTTTGATGTCATCTACTTCATCTGAAAACCATAGGGTTTATGCTGTGAACCGTACAGATTGAATTAAGAAGACCAGTTGGAAAGTTCTGGTCATCAATTTGACATTGATATGAAAGTAGAAGAAAGAAAAGTCCAAGTTTTATGCTATGCAATTTCGTGCTCTCTTTAAGTCTTACTGAAGTTTCACATTGATGCCTAAAGCGCTAACCCAGGCCTCGTCTTTTTCTGTGTGTGAATTGCTTTGTCAGGGTCAATAAACGATTTGAAATGCCTAACCTTTGTAATAGATTTTACTTTTCATGGTCATGATTAGGGATGGTTAACGGTAGTGTAGGTAATGGTTTGGTGAAAATTATTACTGTCATCACAATTGACAGAATTATATATTTGATACCGCCATCACAATAATTTTCCTTGCCGGTGACAGCATTTATGGTAATAGTTATATGGTAACTGCTTAACCGTTGGGTAAAAAAAAAGGGCTTTTTTTTGGGCTTTTTTCTTTTTCATTGTTTTGTGTTGTTTTTTTTTTTTTGGCTTTTTTGGATTATTAAAACCATTTGATGCCTATATATAAGCAACAAATATAATCATTCAAATATCATAACCTATTTAAATTTCCAACATGATATCATAATTAATAATCATATCAAATGGACAAATATCATAACCTATTCAAACATAATATCATAATCATTAATACTCATTACAAATCTAATAAGCTGTCTAAAAGTCCAACATAATATCATATTCAAACATAAAGACTAAAGTTTAATAAAAGCATTCAACACTGTAAACAGGCCCAGGCCTTTTATTTAATCATATGCAGAGGGCGTTGTTTCACCCTCTTCCTTAAAAAAAAAAAAAAAAATTAAAATAGGGTGAAATGGTGCCTATTTCGAAAAAACTCCTCCCTATTTCTCTCTCTCTCTCTCTCTCTCTCTCACCATCACATGTTCAGGCTTTAGGCTTCAGCTATTGCCCATGCCCCGTTGCCCATCGCCGCACCAGGCCACCAGCCATCAGTTTCTCCCGCGCTGGCTGAGCCACGACCACCAGCTTCTGAATGTGTTGCTCGTGCTCCAGTCTCCAGCCTCTAGCTCCATGCCTCCACCGCTGCACGGCCACACCAGCAAGCAACCACCACTCACTAGGTATATTAATATAACCATTAACAATTTAGCAGCTGGTTTTTTCTTTTAAACTCGAATTTTCTCACATCTCTTAGTCTCTCTCTCTCTCTCTCTCTCTCTCTCTCTCTTTCATAGAATCATAATAGGTAAGCAATTTTAATTTTTATGCACTGCAATTATTTCGGAATTAGGAATTTTGACATGAAATTGGGGATTGTAATGCAATTTAATTTTTATACACTGCAATTATTTTGAAATTAGGGATTTTGACATTTTGTGAAATTAGGGATTGTAATGCAATTTAACTTTTATGCACTGCAATTTTAATTTTTAATTTTTGGTAGTATCATTTTTAATTAATTTGATTATAATATCAATTGAATGCAATGTAATTAGATTGGATTTTGATTTAAATTAGGGATTTTAACATTTTGTGAAATTAGAGATTTTTTTAGTTGTATCATTTTTAATTAATTTGATTGTAATATCAATTGAATGCAATGTAATTATTTGAATTTTTGAGTTGTGATCCATTGTGAATATCTAAATTTAATATTTTGGAATAAAGTCATAGTTAGCTCTCTATGTTTGGGCAAAAATCAAATAGCTACACTTAATTTTCAATCCCACAATTTGAGACCCATAACTTTCAAAACCTATCAATCTTTGCCCCCCCATCTAAATTAGGCTTTAAATTAGATGGAAAATCATGCAAAATGACCGAAATGCCCTCCAAGACTAAAATTTAAAAAATAAATAAAAATAATAAAAATTTAAGAAATAAATTAAAAATAAATAGATTATTGAAATAGAGTTTCAATAGTTTTATTTAAAAATATTAATTATTTAAAAAATATCAATTTTTATTTTTAATTAATTTTTTTAGTAATTTTATCTTGGAGGGGCATTTTGGTCATTTTCATTTTCCGTTTGATTTAACACCTGATTTAGACGGGGGGGGGGGGGGGGCGAAGATTGATATGTTTTGAAAGTTATGGTCTCAAATTGTTGGATTGAAAATTGAGGGTAGTTATTTGATTTTTGCCTAACCATAAGGGGCTAACTATAACTTTACCCCTAATATGTTTGAATTAAAATGTTTTATGTTTCGGTTTGGTACTATAGTTCTATTTTTGTTTCGGTTGTACTTTTACATTTATTTTTTGAGTTTTTTTGTTAGAGTGTAACATGTTGCCAATTGATTGATTGTCTTCACTTTGCTTTATTTTGTTTAGATAATGAATAAGTTTGTAATAAGAAAGCCACGTAGTGTGGAATCGTCTAATACTCCTAACGTGGCTACTAATTCTGAAACAAATATTAGTTCAAAAAGACCTCGCATTATGTTTAGTACGGATGATATTATTGTTGACCCAGGGTTATGTAAATCCATTGAAGAATATGATGTTGGGATTAGGGATCAAGTTCGTAGGAAGTACTTGATTAAAGGTCCTTTTCAACCCCGTGGCCATGATTTTTCCAAAAAAATAATACGAGCAAGAAATGATGGGTTTTAGGATTGTATGGTTTAAAGATTTTAATTGGTTGGAATATAGTGTATCAAAGGATGAGACGTATTGCTTGTGGTGTTATCTGTTTAGAAGACCTAGAGGAAGAAGTCCGGGAGAGATAAGTTTACATCTATGGAATTGATTATAATGTCAATTCACAAATATCATGCCAAACACAGCACAAACAGCAACTACACTGTCATCACTCCATCAATAGAACAACAGCAGCTATACTTTGGCACCAATAACTTGAACGCCCCAGAATTTGAGAACACTCATTTCCTTGGCATGGTTTGAAGCTTTCCAAAATAGAAGGCCGGGAATTGCCAGAAAAAAAAACAATATCATTAAAAACATGAACCAGTTTTGTAGGCGCGCCATAACGAAGTCTGTCCGAGCTCAACAGCAAATGCGAAAAGAAAAAAAAAAAACAAAACCTTGCTTAAAAAAACAAGACACCCCTGAGTGGAACGTATTTGTAATTGACCCGGAACGTCCAATTCCTATTCCACGTCGTCAAATCAGTTTTGAGACTCATCTTGTGCAGGAATGTATTATAGGTTTCTGACCAGAAAAAGACGAGGATAAGCTTGTCGAAATCCGGGAACGCCAAAAACATCTTGTTTCCCGCCGTAGTCTGTGTCAACACAATTTTAACTAAAATAAAAATCTTTGCTTTCTCAGTGAGACCCATTATCTTCTCTTTTCTAACCCAATTTATTCCAGTCCCAAATGGAAATGTCTTGCTTGTCTTGGCCCATGTAATCATCCCCCTGTACAATCTTGACATTTGGGCTTTTGTTTCTCCCCCTTGATTAAAATTAGATGCGGTGCCCTCGGCCATGATGAGCACCCTATCTGTTTAGCCTAGCACATATCAATTGTACACTGTGAACAACAGCAGCTTAGGCACGAATAGGGCATCTTTCGAAGAATTTGAACCAAATAATAAACAGCAAATTTTTATTAACGTATTTGTAATTGTCCAATTGTCGTCAAATCAGCTCATCTTGTGCCTGACCACATTTATAAACACGATCTCTTGTCACCTTTCTCGTGCCCATGTCCTGTCGGCTTCTCATTCAACTTTTCTAGACTTTTTTTTTTTTAACAGTCCCTGCTCTGGTTAAAATGCCATTATGCCAAAGATGTGTGGGTGTTGTGGGTCATCATTTGTTACCTAGCCGAATGAGCCCAAGATAGGTCGTTTAGCCCTCCAAGCCCACCTTCATGGTTTGGAGTTTAGGCCTAAGGGCAACACGTCAAGTTTGGTTAGGAATGAATTGGGATTCCGTTAATGGTAAAATAAACAGTTTTATATTTTCTACTCAAACTAAATGCTCTAATTCGAAGAAAAATAAATATGATACATATAGAACTTGAAACATTCATAGTTGTTGTCTCTTTCTCTTTCTAAGTTAATTATCTAATTGAGTAATAAATTAAAAAGAATCTCCATCTACTTCAAAGAATTTTGTATATTTCATAAAGAACATATATTTACTTCATACTAAAATTAAATAAAGATAAAAAAAATTATACAGGTGCCTCTTAATTTTTTAGTTATTTTTATTGGTATAATTGACTCTCTTCAACTACTATTTTTGGCAATTTAACTAGAGCGTGGCGAAAATCTAACAATTAAGATTATACAACACAACATTGTTTTTTAAAAAAAAATTTGAACAGTTACCTCCTAATTTAAAATTAATAGAAATTGTCCCGAGTATAGTGGTTTTTTCAGTTGTACTTTAGAATTATAAAAAGTAAATTAATTTTTTTTTTTGAAAAAGAACAATTTATGACTATATCATGTAGATAATTAAAGAAAAGAAGGGGAAAAAAAGCAGCTTGTCTTAAATTTCTGCTCCTGTGTTGAGATTGTCCAAAATGGGTTTTTCAAATATGGCAGGTGTTTAATGACTTTCAACCCATGTAATTTTTCCTGTATAAATGGTAGCCTAAATTATTCTGCCCAATTACATGAAATAGATTCCAGAAGTATAGGTTATTTGTAGATTAAGAAAATACAGTATTAGCACCGACATTTCACTACATTGGTTGTGAATGAACAAATATTGTAGCAGGTCCAAGAGTAATAATGGACGAAAATTAAGGATTTTTCTCAATAATAAACTGTATATATTTCACTAAGGCCTGCACGCTCATCGCGCTTCCATTTCAGATATTGTTGCCTCATTTAGCGAATAAATTTCTGGCAGCAATGTGGATCTATTTCCCTCACCTTCATCTCTTGGCCTTGAAAAAGCTGGCTGTTTGGGAATCATAGAGCTGCAGTATTTCATTTTTTAGCATTGAGGAAATTTCCAACATAGACGGTCTATCATTTGCATCTTCCTGGATGCATAAAAGAGCTATTTGCAGGCACTAATTAACTTAAACGAGGAAAGTGTGTCATCCAGAGATGGATCCATAAAGTCCATCCCTTTGCCTTCTTTCCACAGCTCATAAGCCTGGAATTATAGAATATTGCCATCTGTTAGTTGAGGGACTGAAAGATTTTAATACACATTTGTTTCAGCAAGGCTACAAAGGTTACTTACATATTCTAGGAGGTTTAGGTTCTCATCCGGCCCATAGTAACAAGCATTTCTCTTGCCACCAATAATTTGCAGAAGCAGAATTCCAAAGCTATAAATGTCAGATTTGCTGGAGTATACACCCTTTCTGATGTACTCAGGAGGAACATAACCGCTGCATTTGATTTATTTTCATCACGGTTAAGAATTGACAAGAAAGCTTGGTTTCTACAGCTTTATCAGTCTAAGTACTTACTATGTGCCAACTATCCGGCCTGTGTTTGCTTCATGTTCATCTTTTGTGAAAATTCTAGCCATACCAAAATCTGAGATCTTGGGCTTCATCTCTCCATCCAGTAAAATGTTGCTAGGTTTCAAGTCTCGGTGAATAATTGTCATTCTTGAGTATTCTTGGAGATATAGAAGCCCTTGAGTAACCCCTTCAATGATGTCAATGCGTTTTTGCCAGTCCAGAAGGTACCGTCTGATAGGGTCTATATGAAATGAGATTAGAAACAGACAGTCATACATACAATGATCATCATTCATGGGGGTTAAAATAAACTATTAGCATGAGAGCAGATGACTAAAAATTATGAAGAAACCATGTGCCATAAACCATACAGGCTTAAACTGAGATAACCTTGGCTTTCTATAAGCTTAAAAGTAGTTTGGTACTAGTGTTACCAAAATATGAAGTCGGTTTAATGATTTCTCATGTACTCTAATCGAAGAGAGGGAAGGTATCAAACCAAAGAGGTAGAAGTCCAAGCTTTTGTTTGGCATGTATTCATAGATCAGCATTTGTTCATCCCTTTGAATGCAAAATCCCAAAACTCGAACCAGGTTTACATGCTGTAGTTTTGCAGTAAGCATAACCTCATTTTGGAACTCTTCAAATCCTTGTGTAGATGCTTGTTTAAGCTTTTTCACTGCAATTTCTTGTCCATTTGGTAGTACCCCCTGACAAAGTAAAAAGCCACCACGACTTAGTGTACTTGTTGCTTTCCCTAGACACTCCTAACTCACTTCCTACTCCTGCTGACAAGATATACAACGGGATTGGTTTATAAGGCAATGTTAGTAAACTTTTGTTTTCCTTTTTACACAAGCAGTGCGAACAGTCTAACAAAAGCTTACCTTGTAAACGGGACCATAACCTCCTTCTCCAAGTTTGTTTTCAATCGAGAGTTTATCTGTAGCTGCTCAATTTCAGCTAAACTGAAGACTTGCAGATTAGGAGCATTGCTATTAAAATCTCCTGCTGCTGCCATACGATTGACTAATTGGACTCTGCTTCTTTACTTGTACCAACGTTTTCTGTATTTATGAAAAGAATAAAGAGCAAGAAGAAGCCTATAAATGTCAACTCTTCAATCATGGAGGTAAATAATAAGTAACCTGCAACTTGCAATTGTAGATGGTGGAATAAATGTAGCAGAAAAAGTTACCTTTTGAAGTGAGGATTCTCCTCCTTGCGTAATAGATTACAAGGCTGAGCACAAGAATAACAGTAGCAGTTGTCAAAACGATCACTAACAATCTCCACTTGGGTTGTCGTTTATTTCTGTCCTCTTGAGCTGATATTGCAACTCCATAAGTTAATCAAAGAAAGATAGTGTGAAAGCTCTTAAAGCTGTGTCATTCTGTTCTTGCTTTCTTATACTTTCCATGCATAAGTCAGCTAGTTTAAGCAATGCCGGACAGTTGAATCATCTATAAATATTAGTGTCATGTTTCATGTCAATTAACAACCGACATGTTATGGTCCATCATGTGGCATCCTACTGTCGCACTCCCTCTCTTCGGAGTAACTTGCAATTCATGACGTGTAATCTATTTCTTAGACAACCAAAAGGCATAAAAAATTAGTTTCCTAAAGGCAGGCTGAGTCATGGCAAAATTGTTGCACAAAGAGGGAAAAAAAATTGAACAAGCAAGCCAAAAAGTATATATCTTATAATAGTAATTGAAAGGTGGAGACCATTGACATCTTGACAATAGCCGGGTCGTGACCCAATCAATCTTTCTTCTTGTAAATTTTGGCTTTGTCAAGTTCTAATGGCTAAGATGATCATTCAAATTATAATCAAATCTTCTCAAAAGTACCTGCTTGAGAAAGCACCCAATTGTCATCATTGGTGACCGCAAACACATTGTAACCAAGTAGCTTTTTCTCCTTCGCATAAGCAATCTTAGTCCTGATGGTCTCCACATCATCAAAATTGATCCAAGTTGATCCAATGATGCAGTAATTCACAACATACGTGGCATTGAACATTGTTGTTGCACCATAACTGCTAATGTATCCCTTGATGTACTTGTAACTCATGCTTCCATCTTGTGTTACAGCCAGCCCTGATGATGGTGCACCAATAGCATTTTCTTTGGGATTCAGTAGTGTCCAAGCATAGCCATGGTATGGCAAACCCAAAAGCAGCTTTTTTGCAGGAAATCCTTTAGCCAACCATTCCGTTATGCCATAATCAGTATTTATATGGCTTGATGGATCATATAAAGCAGCATGAGCATGCGTTGAGTTCTCCTTTGTAGGCAGATGATAGTCATATGCCACAACATGTGCCCAGTCCGTGTTTCTTTGAATTGAGTCAATCGGGTAGAATCCAAATTCAAAAGTTGGCAGGTAATGAAGGGCCATCGTCAATATCAATTGTGCTTGGCTAGAGTTTCTTGATTCCGAATTCACTTTAGCTCGCCACTCATCCAACAGAACTCCCATGTTGGTCATGTCTGAGGCCATGTTTGGCCAAAGCCAGTATAATTCTATGCCCTGAAACCCATATTGTCTTGTTGTTTTAATTGAAGGTTCAATGAAAGTCTTTCTGTGGGAAGATTGGTTGAGCATTGAAGATAATACTGAGGTGTTAACTTTGTTACCCAAGATGGATTGAGCCGTAGCAGCTTGTCCATTCCAGATAGACAGAAGCGTGACAACAGATGGGTTCTTGCGTTTGACAGTGGTGGTGAAGATGGAGAAGTATTGTTCATCTGCCAAGGGTATAGAAAGCTGGTACGTGGACGAGTTGACATTAGCAAAGCCGCATATAAGGTGTGTAAACAAGGCAGAATTTATGTCAGGAATGGGGGATTCGCTACCAGCATACCAGTAGCCGTCTTTAATCCAGTTTTGAGCATCAGAATGGTGCAAATGTAAACTAAGAAATAATGAGAAGAGGAAGATATTCGCCCATGCCATGGAAAGAAAGCTAGTTGGTATCTCCAACTAGAGTTTGATGTCATCTACTTCATCTGAAAACCATAGGGTTGTGAACCGTACAGATTGAATTAAGAAGACCGGTTGGAAAGTTCTGATCATCAATTTGACATTGATATAAATGTAGGAGAAAGAAATGTCCAAGTTATATGCTATGTTATTTCGTGCTCTCTTAAAGTCTTACGGAAGTTTCACATTGATGGCTTTCTTAAATAATGGAGGGCGAGTCTTTTATCATGGATTAATTTTGACATCACTTAGGACGATGCCAAGGGATAGTTGGGTGATGCAAACAGGGAAAAGATACGATCATATGACCACATAACATTTGGAACAGTAGATAGTAAAAATTGAAAAAAACAGAGGAACCACAACACAAAAACTGGGATTGAGGAAACTATGCCATGCCTTTCTTCAGAAATAGACAAAACTGAGACAACCCGGCCCACTGAAGTCTACCCTTCCACTAGCACCGCATAGGACGCGCCACCCCATTTTCCCATCAGGCCGACTCTTAACCTCCAGCCGCTGGTCTTGTCACCGTCTTTCACCATCGACTTTCTTTTTCCGTTAGTCTTTTCAGTTTACTGCCTTTCATGATTTTTTCACCCTTTATGTGTCCCTTCCTATTCTTTTTAGCTTAGGTTTGTAAGACCGTTATCTTGTTGGCCCATCACTTCTCCGGAAGATCTTACGCGCTCCTTTAGATCATGTACTCAAGGTTTTCAAACCTCTTGATCTTAATGAGAGCTAGCTGTTTTTACTTAAAAAAAAGGAGACCTCAAGTATTTGCACATCATTGACTGAACAAAATTTCTCCTGCAATGGACAGTTTTCTTCTTCATCTTCGTCTTTTTGACTCGAAAAGGCAGGTCTTTCAGGCAAAGCGCTCTCTTTTCTATTCTTGTAATTTTCTCTTTTCCCTTAATGATGCCAACTCTCTTGCGCATCTTTTGAGGGACTTTTTCCCCATTCTCATGAGTTTTTTCATAAATATCTTGAGCGAATGCTGGGTTTGATCGCTACAATGAACTTTTCTCTCTAGTAATATTTTTTTAGGTAAGTTAGTAAGTATTTTAAATGATGTTGTTAGTGCATTTTTGTGTTGGCATCATTCCGTGCCAAAATATGTCGTGATCGAGTTGTAATTTTGGTCCTCACATTTGTTCAAGAGTTAGAGTTGATGGTCTGTCCAAAGTCTTCATCACGTTCAACCAGCGTTCAACAAGCGCTCGAGCACCCTTGAAAAAATTCCATACAGAGCCATCACGTTGAACTAGCGTTCAACAAGCGCTCGAGCGCCCTTCAAAAAATTCAATCACGTTCAACAAGCGTTCAACGAGCGCTCGAGCGCTCAGTTAAAATTTCAGACAGAAACATAAGCATTCGACGAGCTCTCGACCAGCGCTCGAGCGACTTCCGGCGAATTTCAAAAATTGCCAAATTTTTGAATTTTCCTTTTGAAAACTCGTGAAACCCTACTAGGTTTCGGGGTAGGCCGCCTGGAAGTTGATTGAGGCCTCCATTGAGCATACTTGTGCCTCCTCCCTTGAGAGAAAAACCTGAGAAGATTTGTGCTTCAACATTGATGAGTTTTTCTCTATTCTTTCTCCAAATATCTCTGTAACCTTCATGGTGTTGAAGGCGTGCTGAAGAACAAGGTTTGTTCGTGAAGAATCTATAAGAAGATCCTCAAAGGTCTGAGGGGAATGCCGCACGGAGCGGGTCTAAGCAAGGAGGCTTAGATTATTACATCAGGGTTGTCAGAGTCAAGCAACTGGGGTTGCCCGTGTCAGAATCACTGTTTGTAAGGTTTTCTTCTTAGTGGATTCTAGGTGGCTGCTAGCCCGGAGTGGTTTTTCCTTTGAATGGTATTTCAAAAGGTTTTCCACTTCGTCATCAAATCCTTGTCTCTTTGTGTGATTGAAGTTTGTTTTAATTTTTTGCTGCTTATTTGTTGATTGAGTTGATTATTATGCATATCTAGGCTGAAAAAATTTTAGAACATGTTTTAAAATTGTTATTGATCTGTTAATTAGAGGGAAAACACGTATTCACCCCTTCTAAGTGTTATTAGGGTCTAAACTGGATTTTTCAATTGGTATCAGAGCCTAAACTCGGTCCTTGACCCTTAGTCTAGATGAATCAAAGTCAGTCTTTGTTTGTGCCTCCATATTTTGATGGAAGCAATTATGCGTACTGGAAAGTTCGCATGAAATCCTTTTTGAAATCACTTGATGAGATCAGTGAATGTAACTGGAGATCTTGTGTCAAAGGGTGGTCTGCACCTATATCTGAGATTGAAGGTGTTAAAACACTTAAAGATATTGGCTTCTGGACTATTAATGAGATCAGTGAATGTAACTGGAATAGCAAAGGTTTACACTCTATTTTTATGGCTGTGTCTGCTGATGAGTTTAAACGAATTTCCATGTGTGAAACTTCTAAGGAAGCTTGAGAGATTTTAGAGACTACTCATGAAGGTACCAAGACCATTAAAAACTCGAAGCTTCAGATGTTGACCACAAAGTTTGAAGAAATTCAAATGAAGGAAGATGAGACGTTTGATGAGTTCTATGCAAAGCGAAATGAAACTCGAGCTACAACCTAGGAGAGAGGATACAAGAAAGTAGAATTGTAAGAAAAGTTATGAGATCTCTTCTTGAGAGTTTCAGACCCAAAGTTACAGCAATTGAAGAAAGTAAAGAGTTGGACATTATGAAGATTGAAGAACTAGTTGGGTCTCTGCAAACTTATGAACAGACATTGCCTTAGCCTAAGAAGAACAGGTCTATCGCCTTGAGATCTAGTAAAGAAGAATTCTGTTCTGAGTCAGATGAATCTCTAGATGATGAGAACTTCAGAGTTCTAGTCAAAAAATTCATAAAGTTTTTGAGATCAAAGAATGATCGAAGAAGATTTAATAAATGTACTTAAAAGAATCATGGTAGCTCCAGTGGGTTAAGAAAGGAGAAGAGAGATAAGCACATTGCTAATAAGTCCAAAAATAAAAAATTGACGTGTTTTGAGTGTCAAGGATTTGGCCATATAAGATCTGAGTGTCCAACATATCTCAAGTCGAAAGGAAAAGCTATAACTACTTCACTAAGTGACGGCGAATCAAATTCCAATAGTGATGAAGAAGAGCAGGTAAATTTCATGGCGTTTATGTCTAGTACTGATAATTGTGATTTGCAGGATATTAACTCAGAAACGAAGACATCAGAGGATGAATCTGACACTGAAGAAAGTTTACAAGAGGTGTATGACAAACTCTTTAGGGAAAGCCTGAAACTGCACAAGGTAAATAAAAGGACCTAGAGAAACTTCATGAGACTCAACTTGAAAGGGATAACCTCACTGCCACGCTTGAAGAATACATCAAGTCTTCTGATGACTTGAAACTGAAGAACTTGGTCCTTGAAGCTGAAGTCAAAGACTTAGAGTTCAAATTAGAGAAATCTAATGCTCAACTTCAACAATTCTCTAGTGGGTCTAAAAAGCTTGACCACATGTTAAGCCTCGGAACAACACCTGAAAATATGAAAGGTTTGGGATACAACGAGTCGAGTGGTGCATCAACTTCAAATACTGTCTTCGTTCCGGCATCATTGACCAGTCAAACAAGCAGAAATTAAAGCTCCTCAGAGAAAGGTGAGTAAAGGTAAAAAGACTAACTCTCCGTCCATGAATACTCATTCTTATATTGCTCCACCTAAAACACACACTTCACATCGGTTTGTTCCTACTTGTCATTTTTGTGGACAAATAGGTCACATCAGACATAATTGTTTTAAATTGAGAGCACAAGAGCACACACATAGTAACCCTTTCTGCAGCACTGAGCATACGAATCTTGAAAACCAAATCAAGATTCTCACTAAGCACACCATGATTATAATGCAAAGTTGGAGAACTTGACCAAACAATCAACATATGTCAAGAAGATTTGGATAAAAAAGAATGAAAATCCATTAGCCAACATGAAGGCTATTGGTACATGCTCTTCTCCCTAAATATTTTTTGTTCTTGCTTGCATTAGCTTAGGTTGCATTTATATTTCATTTTTAAATTAATGTTTTGGTGTGTTTGCTTATCTTGTAAGTTCATGTGTTTTTATCTCCCTGTTTTTTTTATATTAAAAAAAATATAATTTTTTTTTTTTATGCTTGTTGTTATGCCTTTAGTCAGCACATTTGTTCAATGGCCGAATTGACATACTTAAGATTTTTGAGCATGATCTTTTACATACTTTCTCAATTTATGTCTGGATTATAATATGATTTGAGAGTCATGCCTATTGTCTCTTTTTGGTATTAGCTGACATGATTTTCAAATGTATTTTTGTCATACCCAATCACAGTGCACACTGAATATGGTTAGATGAGGCTTGACCGCATGTGTGAGTTTTGGGTCTGCAACCACAAGTGAAAGAGATCATGTTCATCAGATTGAATTGACCTTTGACTAGCTGACCTTATTCATTGCCCCTCTCAGAGTCTTAGGCTCGAAAAGATTATCTCTACTTTAAAAGAAGTTGTTACTATTCTAGAAAAGAAAAGAAAAGAAGAAAAAGCAAACGCAAAAGCAAAAGATGCAACATATTCAGGGGGAGAAAAACAAGCAACAAAGTTGCATACTCAAGTCTTAGTGGCATTGGGTTTGACTTTCATCTGGTGTGATATATCTCTCTTTTCACTCATGGTTTCATTTGGATAGCTTTGACCTCCCTCACAAAATTAAGGTCTTAAGCCTCTCTGATTGTGTTTCGTATTTCACACACGTATGCAGTTCTCATTTTTTAATTATTGATGTTAAAACCATTTAGAGACGTGTGACATACAATCAATGAATATTATTTTTCATGATCATACAATGAGCTTGTATTGATTTTCCTTGCTCTTGAAAATTTTGGTTATGTCTCTTAGTTCCATGAATTTTGTGCTAATTTTTGGCATTTGATCATTTGCTCTTTTCAATAATTTTTCCTTATCCCATTATCAAATTGCTTGTTGCCTTTTTTATTCATCTCTTCCATTGTGCATTGTTGTTGGTTTTGGTTGATTGTGCCTTGGTTATGCCTTTAATTTATCTTATGTGTGATATGCAATTCTTATGTCGATTGATGCTCATTTTCATGTTTGCATGTATTTTATTTCGTCAATGAGCGGTGGCATTTTGTTTCCCTTTGTCCATTCATGACAAAACTGGGGAGAATAGATTAAGGGGGAGCTAATAATAACTGGGTAAGGGAGAGCTAATGTTTTGTTTTTGTACTTCATTTGCAACTTCAATTATATATATCTGTTTGTTCTCTCTGTTTTTCACTTGGTCTTTGAGATTGTGTTTGTTAAGTAACAGATTCAAAGACTCTTGAACACATTTTTTAGGTCATAAGGTTGATATTCATGTAAATAGATAATTGCTTTGGTTATTAGTAAAGATCTATGTTTTGTTTATTTTATATATGTGGGTTTTGTCACGGAATTGCCAAAGGGGGAGTTTGTTAGTGCATTTTTGTGTTGGAATCATTCCGTGCCAAAATATGTCATAATCGAGTTGTAATTTTGGCCCTCACATTTGTTTAAGAGTTAGAGTTGATGGTTTGTCCAAAGTCTTCATCACGTTCAACCAGCGTTCAACAAGCACTCGAGCATCCTTGAAAAATTCCATACAGAGCCATCACGTTGAATTAGTGTTCAACAAGCGCTCGAGCGCCCTTCGAAAAATTCAATCACGTTCAACAAGCATTCAACGAGTGCTCGAGCGCTCAGTTAAAATTTTAAATAGAAACATAAGCGTTCGACGAGCTCTCAACCAGCGCTCGAGCAACTTCTGGCGAATTTCAAAAATTGCCAAATTTTTTAATTTTCCTTTTGAAAACTCGTGAAACCTTACTAGGTTTCGGGGTAGGCCGCTTGGAAGTTGATTGAGGTCTCCATTGAGCATACTTGTGCCTCCTCCCTTGAGAGAAAAACCTGAGAAGATTTGTGCTTCAACATTGATGAGTTTTTCTCTATTCTTTCTCCAAATATCTCTGTAACCTTCATGGTGTTGAAGGCGTGCTGAAGAACAAGGTTTGTTCGTGAAGAATCCATAAGAAGATCCTCAAAGGTCTGAGAGGAATGCCGCACGGAGCGGTTCTAAGCAGGGAGGCTTAGATTATTACATCAGGGTTGTCAGAGTCAAGTAACTGGGGTTGCCCGTGTCAGAATTGTTGGCTTTTGTGCACAATCGAGATTTTGATGATTCCTTATGTGTTAATCTTCTAAATGCAAATGTATTCATCTTTGAAATATTTCTTGCATTTATCAAAATAGAACATCTATGAGCTAACATTTTTACAAAATCATGAATTTTTATGAGATTTTGTGAGCCTAAATTTTTTGGTTGAGAATGACCTTTAAATTGTCATTTGAAAGCCTCAAATTGTTCTTTTGGATGAAAAAAAAAATGGACCAAGTTTATAAAACGGACATCTTCAAAGACAAAGACGTTTTGATGAAAGAGCCAAAGACTTGAAGAAAGAAGATCAAGAAGATGCAAGAAGCTCAAAAGTGAAGTTTCAAGACCTTAGGGTATAAACCTTGTAACTCTTAGTTTCACTTTTGACAAGGATTTGAATCACACACTTGCATATTTTTCAAACCGTGCATAATCTTCTTATCACATGTTTGACAACCAAAATGAGCTTTAAATGTTTTCAAATCATCCCTATATAAACTCCCAAGCCTTGGTTATACTTTTGGGAAGTTGGTTTTTGAAGCGGGATTTCAAAAATGTCAAAAATGGTTTTTAATTGTAGCGGTCTATGAAAATGATTTATAGCGGTCGACCGCTATATGTAGCGGTTGATGAGACAAAATTTGACAGCATTTAAATTTTATGACCGTTGAGCAACGGCTAGTTGAAGCGGTCGACCGGTACATGAAGCGGTCGACCGGTACAACGGTAAAATTGTCAAATCGACCCCTAACGGCTATAAACGGCTAGTTTTCATTTGTGGCCTATAAATACACCTTCATAACGTCCAAAATAGATACACAACGACCACATATCATTTCTATTACTTGAGAAATATTCCAAACCTTCATATTCTATATTTCTCATATCATTCACACAAAACACACTTTCATATCCTTGTCTTTGTGTGAATCAAGAGATAGAGCTTTCCAATTTCATATCTACTCTTTGAGAGAGTTTATCCTTGTAATCTCCCTATCCAAAAGAAGTAATTCCTTTAGTGAGGTTGTTCACTAAAGAAGAAGCTTAGAGAGGGTATATCTCAAGCTTGGTTGGGTTGTGAGTGGTGAGCCCGAAAATCACTTGGGGTTTGAGTGTTGAGCCCGGGAAAGCACTTGTAAGGTTCTCTAGCACCCGGAAGCTAGAGTGTACACTATTTGGAAGATAGTGGGAAAACCTCAAGGCTCGGTGAAGGAGCTTGAGGGGTGGATGTAGGCGGGTTTGCCGAACCACCTAAAAATCACGTGTTTGCTTCTCTATCCCTACTCTTTACATTTAGCACTTATTCTGTTATCGCATCTATATACTTGTACTAAATTAGACTTTACTTTGCAAACACGGTTTTGGGGGTTAAAAGCGAAAAAGTTTGGAAACCCAATTCACCCCCCCTCTTAGGTTGCCTTAATCCTAAGATTTACAAGAATCACTGTTTGTAAGGTTTTCTTCTTAGTGGATTCTAGGTGGCTGCTAGCCCGGAGTGGTTTTTACTTTGAATGGTATTTCAAAGGTTTTCCACTTCGTCATCAAATCCTTGTCTCTTTGTGATTGAAGTTTGTTTTAATTTTCTGCTGCTTATTTGTTGATTGAGTTGATTATTATGCATATCTAGACTGAACAATTTTAGAACATGTTTTAAAATTGTTATTGATCTGTTAATTAGAGGGAAAACACGTATTCACCCCTTCTAAGTGTTATTAGGGTCTAAATCGGATTTTTCAGATGTAATGTCAAATACACTGTTCAAACCAATACAAACTCAGGAACCAATGCCTCCATCAGAGAGGGAAGCGCCCTCCTAGCCAAGCATAACAAAAAACCAGAGAAACAGGAGAACTCAAAGAACCTGTAATAGCCCGGACAGTCAAGACCTCAAGCGTTGTCTTATAGTAATGGACGCCGCTATTAAACTGAGGTTACGGCCAGTGGGAGGATCGTTAAAGCAATAGGATTTAAGAAATAAACATCATCAAGACTTTTATTCCAATCTTGTATCACAAAAGAGTACCAATTCTGCTTTCTATGTACATCTAAAAACATGCAGAAAACTACTAAAACAGTACAATGTACGTAGGTCTTTATCTCTTATTCTCCTCTACTCTTTCATCATGATTGCTAGAAAATATAATCAGGTGCTCTCAACGATGATGTCTAGGTTCTCGTGTGACCCAGACCCAACTACCAGCTCATGAGTCAAAGTCTAAGTAAATTCTCCCAGGTAATTCTGAACATCTGCTAAAAGAATTTAACAAACAACGGTGAGTCCAAATGACTCAGTAAAGCCAATGGTTAGCCAGACAGTAGATAGAATAATAAGATATTGAAGAAAATCGTTCATCAATAAAATCTCAAAACAGAATAAGAAAGTAAATGAAAAGACTCAGTTTTTAAAAAATGATCTTTTCCTTTTTCCATTTTTTAATCACCACTACTCTCACTCTCAGAGTGAATCACTTGGCCAGAGTGACGGGTTACAAGTAACCTTCCGTATCTTTGCAGCAGTACTCCCAGAGCATAATACGGCTCAAACTCCAGAGTGAGTTATCCTAACAAAGGATCTTTCCGCGTACAACGGAGAGGCCAGAATGTCACAACAAGTGAACACATCCTCTTGTGCACAGTACTGTCACGTCTTCACAGTATTACGTTAAGTATGCATGTCTCATGTCAATGCCCATACATATCATTCATGATATGCAACACCTTAACCATACTTGAACATCAAATATTCTTTCCAACGTACAAGTTAAGTATGCATGTCTCATATCAACACCCATACATCTCATTTATGATATAAAACACCTTAACTCGTTTCCATCATCAGAACATTATAAAACATTTCAAAAGAAAGTGTTGTGAAGGCAAAAACAACACTTTGATTTCTCGGTTAAAAACCAGCTTAATCACCACGTAGAAAATACCAATTTTGACATAAAAGTATTGAAATCAAAAGGAAAGAAATATGTTCAAGCTTTGAAAAACAACTTTTGGAAGAAATTTTGAAAAGAAATGGATCAAAGTTGAAAAACAACTTGAAAACGAATCGAACTTTGAAAATGATACTTTTTCGAAAGGACGAGCTTGTTCTTCGTCAAGAACACGAAGAACATCAAGAACAATAGAAGAATAGAAAAATGCTAATCAACATCAAGAGATGCTAGAATAATAAAGACAAGATATTCACAATAATCATCTTGAAAAACTTGAATCGAAATCAAAGATAACCAACTAAACTTTACCTCTAAGCGAGTTCGATTTTCTCTAATCGATTTCCTCCTTCTTTCTCCTTCACTTCACTCTTTCTCTCACGTTTAACTCACAAATTCAGAGGAATGGTGTAAGTCTTCAAAGGTCTCCACCCCTATTTATAGGAAAACAAGCCGGTTGCATTCGACACGTGTCCGGCCTAGCTAGGCTAGCTTTGGTGAGTCAAAGGCTACATTTCCTCCTTGACACCTAGCAACCCCAGCAGCTGCATGAGTAAACTATGGCTGAAATTCACCCTATAGCTTGGTGAGTCGCCGCCTAGGTTCACCGGTGGTCGACACCTCAGCTACCTAGGTCCTAGCCTTTTTGGTCGTGCTTTTTTTGATTTGTCATGTGCTTCTAGCTTTAATAATTTGTTATCTAGTTCATCTTATCCACAATTCATTTTAGCCGAATTTTCTAATCATCTCTATCCATAATTCATTTCTATCCATAATTCAAAAATCGACTTACTTGCTTCTGAAAAATAAAAAGTCTCCAAATTTAAACCATAACTCGTGGATAACTCCCAACATATTAAAAGAATAAAAATCATGTGGTTTGGTTTTCGAGACAAAAACGTCCTGCTAGCTTAAAAAATTAAATTGATCCAATAAGAGCTCTTTAACATTTTGAACACCAACCTAGTTGCATGCGAACTCCAAATCTCACTTAATCAGGTCCTAATCAAGGTTCGAGACAAAAAGGTCCTACTAGCTTAAAAATTTAAATTGATCCAATGCGTACTCCTCAATCTCTTGAACAATAACTCAGTTGCATGTGAACTCTAATTCTCACTAAATTATGTCCTAATCAATGTTTCGAACTTAGTAACTTAAGTACTAAATAATCTCTCTTAGCCACTAAGCAGTCCCTAAATGCACTACTAATAACAAACAAGATATCATAAACAATATGTATGTGATGTTTAAAAACTCGGGGTATGACATAAACATGCCCTACTGAACATCCTATCCTAACAGCCACCAAGGACGAAAATCGCAGAAGTCTGGAGGAGAAAAATCACAAATATCATGCCAAACACAGCACAAACAGCAACTGCACTCTGTCATCACTCCATCAATAGAACAACAGCAGCTACACTCTGGCACCAATGAACACCCCAGAATTTAAGAACACTCATTTCCCTGGCATGGTTTGAAGCTTTCCAAAATAGAAGCCCGAGAATTGCTAGAGAAAAACAATATCATTGAAAACATGAACCAATTTTGTAGGTGCGCCATAATGAGGTCTGTCTGAGATCAACAGCAAATGCGAAAAGAAAAAAAAAAGAAAAAAAATACTTTGATTCCTCTTTAGGTACGTATTTGTAATTGACCCGAAACATCCAATTCCTCTTCCT
This sequence comes from Morella rubra, assembly GCA_003952965.2. Classification (NCBI taxonomy): domain Eukaryota; kingdom Viridiplantae; phylum Streptophyta; class Magnoliopsida; order Fagales; family Myricaceae; genus Morella; species Morella rubra. The sequence goes on along the minus strand of CM025853.1, from coordinate 443,895 downwards.
CGTCGTCAAATCAAAATCAATCCCGAAACGTCTAGTTTTAAGACTCATCTTCTGCAGTACTCTGTCATGGATCTCTCACCACATTTTTTTATAGGAATTTTGTTTTTGGACTTTTTCAAACACATCTCCTTTTATTAAAGAAAATTTGGTAAAAAGGAGTTTGTTTGTCAAAATTTTAGAAAATATTTTTGAAATTTAAAATTTTTTTATTTTATTAAGATTTGTTAAAAATAAAATGTGTATATTTAAAAATTAAAAATTTTAAATGTATTTATTTTGTTAAAAATTTTCGTACCTAAAAATTTTAGAGTAAAGAACACTCTAATAACTTGTCACCTTCCTCGTCGTCAAATCGAAATCAATCCCTGTACGTTAGTTTTGGACTCATCTGACTCTATTATGGGTTCTGACCACAATTTTTCATAGTCCCTCAGAAAGTTGTTTTGGAAACACAATTTTTCATAGTCCCTCATAAAGTTGTTTTTGGATTTTTCCAGATACATCTCCCCTTACTGAGAAAAATCTGCTCAGTAGGTAGCTTGTCACCTTTCTCGAGCCCATGTTCTTCTGAGCCCGTGGTAACTGGTTGCATTTTCTTGGAGAAAGCCAGCTATGTTTGGCATCAGGAAATTGTGTGGACAATCACACCTTTACTTCATGACTATCTTTCTCGGAAAAAAGAAAAACCAACTAGAGAATTATTCACTTGTCATTCAACTTTTCTAGACTTTTTTTTTTTTTAACAGTCCCTGCTCTGGTTAAAATGCCATTATGCCAAAGATGTGCGGGTGTTATGCGCCATCCTTTGGAGAAGCCGTGCATATATAGGCTTGAAACGTTTGGGCTTTTGCCGGGCTAGATAAAGCCGAATGAGCCTAAGATAGGTCGTTTAGCCCACCAAGCCCACCTTCAAGGTTTGGAGTTCTGGCCTAAGGGCAACACGTCAAGTTTGGTTAGGAATGAATTGGGATTCCGTTAATGGTAAACTAAACAGTTTTATTTTTTCATATTTTCTACTCAAACTAAATGCTCTAATTTGAAGAAAATAAATATGATAATATATAAACCTTGAAACATTTATAGTTATTGTGTCTTTCTCTTTTTAAGTTAATTATCCAATTGAAATAATAAATTAAAAAGAATCTCCATCGGAAGAATTTTGTATATTTTATAGAAAACATATATTTACTTCGTACTGGAATAAAATAAAATAAAAAAATTATTAGGTGCCTCTTAATTTTTCAGTTATTTTTATCGTATAATTGACTCTCTTCAGTTACTATTTTTTGGCAATTTAACTAGCGCGTGGCGAAAATCTAACAATGAAGATTATACAACACAATAGTGTTTTTTTTTAAAGAAAAATTGAACAGTTACCTCCTAATTTAAAATTAAAAGAAATTGTCCCGAGTATAGTGGTTTAATAGTTTCAGTTGTACTTTAGAATTATAAAAAGTAAATTATTTTTTTTTGGAAAAAGAAACAATTTATGACTATATCATGTAGATAATTAAAGAAAAGAAGGGGAAAAAAAGCAGCTGTGTCTTAAATTTCTGCTCCTGTGTTGAAATTGTCCGAAATGGGTTTTTCAAATATGGCAGGTGTTTAATGACTTTCAACCCATGTAATTTTTCCTATATAAATGGTAGCCTAAATTATTCTGCCCAATTACATGAAATAGAGTCCAGAAGTATAGGTTATTTGTAGATTAAGAAAATACAGTATTAGCACCGACATTTCACTACATTGGTTGTGAATGAACAAATATTGTAGCAGGTCCAAGAGTAATAATGACGAAAATTAAGGATTTTGCTCAATAATAAACTGTATATATTTCACTAAGGCCTGCACGCTCATCGCGCTTCCATTTCAGATATTGTTGCCTCATTTAGCGAATAAATTTCTGGCAGCAATGTGGATCTATTTCCCTCACCTTCATCTCTTGGCCTTGAAAAAGCTGGCTGTTTCGGAATCATCAGAGCGGCAGTTTCAGCTTTTAGCATTGAGGAAACTTCCAACATAGACGGTCTATCATTTGCATCTTCCTGGATGCATAAAAGAGCTATTTGCAGGCATCTAATTAACTTGAACGAGGAAAGTGTGTCATCCATAGATGGATCCATAAAGTCCATCCCTTTGCCTTCTTTCCACAGCTCATATTACCCATCTGTTAGTTGAGGGACTGAAAGATTTTAATACACATTTGTTTCAGCAATGCTACGTACTAAGGTTGCTTACATATTCCAGGAGCTTTAGGTTCTTATCCGGCCCATAGTAACAAACAGTCCACCAATAATTTAGAGAAGCAGAATTCCAAAGCTATAAATGTCAGATTTGATAGAGTATATTGAAAAATTTAGTTTAGACCCTAATAACACTTAGAAGGGGTGAATACGTGTTTTTCTCTAATTAACAAATCAATAACAATTTTAAAAATATGTTCTAAAATTGTTCAGCCTAGATATGCATAATAATCAACTCAATCAACAAATAAGCAGCGGAAAATTAAAACAAACTTCAATCACACAAAGAGACAAGGATTTGGCGACGAAGTGAAAACCTTTGAAATACCATTCAAAGGAAAAACACTCCGGGCTAGCAGCCACCTAGAATCCACTAAGAAGAAAACCTTACAAACAGTGATTCAGACACGGGCAACCCCAGTTGCTTGACTCTGACAACCCTGATGTAATAATCTAAGCATCCATAGTTAGACCCTCTCCGTGCGGCATTCCCTCAGACCTTTGAGGATCTTCTTATGATTCTTCACGAACAAACCTTGTTCTTCAGCACGCCTTCAACACCATGAAGGTTACATAGATATTTAGAGGAAGAATAGAGAAAAACTCATCAATATTGAAGCACAAATCTGAACAATCTATTTAGACCAACTTATGTGGAAAATACCTTAGGGGGGGGGGGGTGAATAGGTATATTTAAAAATTATCAATTAACTTTTTTTTTAAAACTTAAAACTATTCTCAATAAATCAAATCAAACACAATTCTCTCAATATTCAAAGTCCTAATTAACCACCAGATATGAAAATATAAACAGAAAAACAATTAAACACGAATCTGTAAAACAGGGTAATCTGAAGAAACTGCAAGTGACTCAGAAGTAACTTCAACTTGTAAAAATAGTAAATTTCAGATTCACAAACTCAATTGATATGCAATCAATTTTCTTGATACATGCAATACAAGTTAATACAGATTTTAATAGAAGCTCGTTATACTTTTGTCTTCAACCTTCTTAAACCAGATTATTCAATATTTTCAAGAACGATATTCTAAGCACACTAATCATAAGAATGGTTAATATTATACAAATAAAACAAAGAAGAAATACTCAATCACACGACACATGATATGGTGACGAAGAGAAACCCTTTTGAAGAACTTTTTCAAAAGAGAAAAACTCTCTGGGCTGAATATGGTTTTAAATCCACTATTTTCAAATGAGATAACATAGTGATCAATAGATTCCGCAATCTAGCTAATCTGAACATTGTTAATTTTACCCAAACCAACTCGATTCAGATTTAATAATCATGGAACTCCATGACCATTTGAAACCAAGATTCAACCGGATTGATCGATCCACACAACCCTTGTGCGATCAATGCCCAACGTTGGAACCTCCAGCAAATACACTTCCAGAACCTCTGGAAGCCTCAGACAATCCAAGAAATCAAGTGTCAATGATCAACAAAACGAAACAAAAAAACGAAACAAAACCTCCCTCAAATCTGATCTGCTTTCACCATTTTAGCAACCTCAAGCTTTCCACAAGAACAACTAAGAATCAGTGCACTTTCTTCGAGAAAATTTTCTTTAGAGGGAGAAAGATGAAGAAAAATGGAAACGGCCAGATCTAGGCGTATTTGTTTGAGAGGCAATTATATTGTGTCAATTCTTCATTTTCACGCGTGAAGCCTCACAACAAACTCTAGCTCCTTCCATTTCTTCTAGATACAAGGAAAATGACAAGAATACCCTTAAGGAAGCCACACGTTAACCTCAAGGTACCAGATTAGCAATCACTTTCTAATTTCCTTCTAGAAACAACGCAATGGACAAAAAGGCCCTATTGGTTTTTCACGAGACTGTAACACCCTTCCCTTGTTTATTCCACCTGTTTAATATCATATCTGTTTATGTAAAAGATATAAGTTATAAGATGTGCTCATGTGATATTTTTCTTCTTTGCACTTACATGTACAGGGGTAATTTGGCAGGTAGGATATAGGGTCTGACAAGACAGGCCAGGAGTGCCCGGGGAAAATCCTGGAAAGATCCCGAGCCAATTGGGAGTTGAATGCTCGGGGTCACTAGGCCGGGGTAACTAGGAGTTGACTTCCCGGAGAAACGGGGCGTTGAATTCCCGGGAGACCCAAGTAGTTCTCAGGAGTTTAAGACTTGCTCCCGGGTGTACGGTGCCTAGTATTGCCCTAGATGACTGGGATCAGGCCTGGTAGGGGATCTACCCGTCTATATGGCTCGGGATGTCTTGGGATAACTACTGGGGGAAAAGTCCTGGGGTAATTGAGAATGAAGCCCAGGGTAATGAAGTATTAAGTGCCTAGTGAAACTTCCCGGGGTAATTGGGTATGGGGAGCTAAATGCCGGGGCCTGGGCTGGATACTAAATGCCCGGGCATCTGAGTGCTACATGCCCGTGGCATCTGAGTGTTACATGCTAGGGGTATCTGAGAGCTAACTACCCAGGGCTTATTTTTAGTCTCGGGATGACAGAGCCCTGTATGCCCGAGTTTACTTTTCATGTTATCTTTTTTTACGTGCCTTAACCATATGGTGTGCATTAAATGCACTCTTACCATATTTTATCTGGTCACTTAGATGGAGTTTTGTCATTGGCACATATTTAATTCGTTGCTTGTCAATAGATACGTGAGATATGGAGAGAGGTGGCTGCTTATGAATGGGTACGACCTGATTTATAATGATTGTCTAGATCGCTAGCTTAGGGAGTGTAGATTGGTCAGGGAGAATTCACCGTTAATTAGTTCTACTTAAGAGATATTTACTAGGTTAAAACTGATAACGACATTAGGAGAGAAACTTCATTTGACTGAAAGAGAAATGGAGGGAAAGTGTCGTGAAACAACTGGTGAACAAAGAGATTGATCGAAGGAGAAGAGGAAGAAGAGACCAAAGAAAAAAGGAGGAGATTGCGAGAAAGTTGAGAGAAAGTGAGGTAGTTTGGCTTGCACTTTTCTTCTTAGCAGCTTTTGTCTTTCTTTTTCTAACTTGGTGTCTTGCTATTTTTAGGTGTCTTAATCATCCAAGAAAGCAGTACAACAATGAACTAAGGTAAGAATGTAGAATTTGTCTTTAACAGGGGTATTGGGGTGTTTAGTTATGAATAAAAGGAAGAGATCATGGTAGACAAAATAAGTTCTTTCTATTTAGATCTTGTAGGATTTCATCTCATGAGCTAGAAGTTATAAAAGTTTGTATATGCGTTGAAAGATGGATTTCTCCCATGTGTACGTGTGACTTTTGTCATGAGATGGGAAAAGAAAAGCAATCCATTATGGTTACTTGTGTTGGAATCAAACCAAACAAAAACATGCGAAGGGCTTATAAGAGAAAGGGCCAAAAGACTTTGGTGACCACCTGGGGCCAGATTCAGCTTTTGAGAGAAAGGGGTCTTGAATAAATGATATGCCCAGGACGATTTTGTTTATATATGCCCAGGAAGACTTTTTTTTCTTTTATGCTCGAGAAGACTTTTCTTTATATGTCTGGGAAGATTTTTTTATATGTCTGAGAAGATTTCTTTATATGCCTGGGAAGATTTTTGTGCATGCTTGGAAAGATTTTTTTATATATGCTCGGGAAGACTTTTCTTTATGTGCGCGGGAAGTCTTTTTCTTTTGGAAATAGTCAAGGGCCCTAAAATCCTTGAGCTTCTTCTTGAATAGCCGGTCCTTAGTGGGTTTAGAAATAAAATAAAATAAAATAAAAAAATCCAACCGTATAAGTTGTTGGACTTGCCTATTACAGTATGTGGTGTTTATATCGTTTCAGCCATGATGACTTAGATGTTAGATTGACTAATTATAGCACATGAACATCACATGAAATAGAAAAATTAGGCTTTTTAATGAAGAATAGACCCGGCCATTTGAGGATTAAGAAAGGTTACTATGAAATTATTGTGCTTTATTTTATATGCTATATGAAATCTATTGATCGTTTTTGATTACTTGATTATCAATGAAGCATATGATACATGTTGCATCATCATGTCATGGGTCATGTCATGGGTGTGGGGAATCTAATAACAGAATGACAAAATGAAACCCATACCCAGAGGTGGTCCTATGACAGGTGACGGTACCACAGTGGGATAGTGCAAGCCACCACTGAAAGAAGTGGTTGGTATCCCTGGCGTGAAACAATATACGCTTGACAGGGTCCTGGTGCTGGGCACGGACAGTCCCAGAGAAGAGGAGGGATGCACAACCCAGACTCTAGGGGTTAAACAGAGAGACAGAAATGACACCTTACATACAAGGAATGAAAGAAAGGAAAATAAAGAAAGGAAAGAAAGAAAGGAAAAGAAAGAAAGTAAGAAAGAGAGTGAAATGACCGGGAAACAGATGCATCATTCCTGCATTGCATCGATCATACATTGTTATCCTGTTTATTTTTATCAATGCTTAATTCTTATTATTGACATGCTTATAATTGTTCATGACATGTCCCTTTTCTCCCCTTACTGAGTCAGTAGGACTCACCCCTTTATTTGTTTAATTTTCTTGTATGTACCGCTATGGCTGTGGGCCTCGGACGTAACAGATGTTGACCTTTATGAGCGAGAGCTTTTGGATGTTGACCCATATATTCTAGTGATGACAATTTGGACATTTTTCATTGATTTGTTCGAGGTTTACGTGGGGTACGTGCCCCAATGGTACCTCAAGGAGCCTCCGACAATCTAGTTCCCTTAGTTAAGGATTTTGAGCTAGTTGATTTGACCCGGCTCTTTTGTATGAAGTCCCTCCTCCACCAACGCCGCCGGTAGAGGGTATCGAGGACAATAAAATTATGACCTAACCTCCGACACTGAGTTAAGGATCGAATAGATATCAGTTGTAGTTGCTGTTTGGTTTAGTTAGTGTATATTGTGTTCCAGTCAATTGTTGTAGGATGGAAAGCTGTAGACAGCTTCCACTTTTGTACTTACTTTCTCTTACTATTGTATCATCGTGAAGGATTTTGTTCTTTGTAAAACGCACTAGTGGAAAAATTTTCTCTTACAGTTTATGCTAAGCTTTTTTAAAGCCAGTTATCAGGCCTTTATAGGATTAATTCGTGCAGTAATCCCCGCTTGTGTGCATTCCATTACTATAGGAGAGCCTAGGGGGTAAGTACTAGCATGAGGCGTGATAGTTGGTATCAAAGGGTGGTTGATTTAATAAGGCCTAGGCATTGATCCTCAAACCCTTTAGTGTAGTTGTCATCGTAACATGGGTATTATCTTTCAGGGAAGTTGTGGCTGAGTATGAGGGAGACGGGAGCCCGAATCGGGATCAAAGACAGCCAAACCCTGGCTTCAATGCGGAGGAGATGCTCGAAATTTGGCGGGTTTCATGGCTCAGCAAATGAACCAGAACCCCATCCGCCATGAGGAACGTACCAAAAGGTGTTCCTTTGATCAGTTTAATCGTCAGCATCCAGCTATTTTTAACGGCAAGACTGACCCGGTGTTTGCTGAGAATTGGATTCTGGATATCGGGGAGTTGTTTAGTGTGTTGGGTTGCACTGATGAGCAGAAAGTGATGTATGCCACTTATAAGCTGTCTGGGGAAGCAAAGAGATGGTGGCTATCCAAGAGCGCGCTACTGGAGCAAGAGCTTTAGGGAGCTCCGATTACTTGGGAAAGATTCAAGAAGGAAATTTCTGACTCGGTATTTCCCAAGATTGGCTTGAGAGGCTAAGGCGAGAGAATTTACTACTCTGGTGCAAGGGTCGATGTCTGTAGAGGAGTATGCAGCTCGATTTATGGAGTTGTCACGTTTTGCCCCTCACTTGATTCCTAATAAGGAAAAGAAAGCACGGAGGTTCGAGGAAGGACTACATCCGAGAATCTTTGATCAAATTGAGTCTAAATTGAGGAGCGACTAGTGGAGCGTAGTATTCAGAGGAATGGATTTTATGACCGACAGAAGAAGCGTCCCCCTCAGCAAGGAAGTAGTTCTCGAAATCAGCCTCAAGCCAAGAGGTTTGTAGTAGTGGGGACCAATGGAAGAACCAAGGGAATACTGTTCCATTTAGAAGGTAATCAAGGAGCGACTTGCCCCATTGTAAGAGGTTCCACCCTGGGCAAGAATGTCGTTTGGTAAACGGGACTTGCTTTCTTATGTGGTCGTTCGAGCCACTATGCTCAGGACTGCCCTACTAGGCAGAGTGGACCCCCTAGAATGCAGCCCCAAGTACCAGCAAGGAATAGCAAGGGAGCCACTTGTCAAGGAAAGCAGCAACGAACTACTGCTCCAGCTCGAGTCTTTGCTTTGACTGCAAGGAAGAAGAGACAACTGGTGCCGTGGTGTCAGGTACCTTTCTCCTACCCCATGGATCTGTAGCTGTTTTGTTTGATTCGAGTGCTACGCATTCCTTTGTTTCTTATTATTGTGGCTTGTTAAGTGGGGCAAAGATGGAACCCTTAGAACTAGTATTGGAGGTAGCCACTCCGGTAGGGGTATCGAAGATATGTGACTGGGTAGTTAAGGCCTTTCCCATGCCAATAGGAATGGTGGTTATGCTGGTAGATTTGATCTTTTGCATATGGTAGAGTTTGATATTATCCTCGGCATGGATTGGTTGGCCCATATCATGCTTCAGTTGATTGTTTTAATAAGGAGGTGATTTTTAGAATACCCGGCCGAGAGGAGTATAGATACAAGAGTGCTCGAGGAAAAGCAATGCCTCGGGTTGTATCGGCCTTGCAGCTCAAAAGTATATTCTGGGAGGTGCCAAGGATTTTTAGTCTTTTGTGGAAGTGAAGAAGGAAGAAAATGGAATTGACTCTATTCTTGTAGTAAAGGAATTTCTTGTATTTCCCGATGAGTTACCTTTACCCCCAGAAAGGGAGATTCAATTTGAGATTGAGCTGATACGGAACAGCTCTAATTTCTAAAGCGTCGTATCGTATGGCGCCGACGGAGTTAAAAGAATTGAAGACCAGCTGCAGGATTTTTTGGAGCGAGGGTTTATTAGACCCAGTGTATCACGTGGGGAGCTCCGGTGTTGTTTGTAAAGAAGAAGGGAACTCTCAGGATGTGTATAGACTATAGAGAACTGAATCAGGTGACAGTGAAGAATAAATACCCATTACCGCGTATTGATGATTTATTCGATCAATTAAGGAGCAGACTTTTCAAAGATAGATTTGGGTCTGGGTATCATCACTTAAGAATCAAGGCGGATGATATCCCGAAGTCGGCATTTAGGACTCGATATGGTCACTTTGAGTTTTTAGTTGCCGTTTGGATTGACGAATGCACTTGCTGCTTTTAAAACTTGATGAATAGAGTGTTTTGGAGTTCTTAGATCGTTTTGTGGTGGTTTTTATTGATGATATTTTGATTTATTCAAAGACTGACCAGAGCACAGAAGCATTTACGCTTGGTACTACAAAAATTGCGAGAAGAGCAATTGTATGCTAAATTATCTAAATGCGATTTTTGGTTGGAGCAAGTGTCATTTTTGGGGCACATTGTGTCAAGTCAAGGCATCTCAGTGGACCCAAGCAAGATAGAGGCAGTGATGAATTGGCCGAGGCTGGTCAACGTTCATGAGATTCGTAGTTTCTTGGGACTAACGAGGTACTATAGGAGATTTGTAGAAGATTTTCTAAGTTAGCTGCCCCATTGACTACCTTGACTAGGAAAGGATGCAAAGTATGTATGGACTGAAGAATGTGAGAAGAAGCTGAAGAAGAGATTGGTGACAGCACCAGTGTTGGCCTTGCCCACTGAGGGTGAAGATTTTATGATTTTCAGTGACGCATCTCGGAAAGGACTGGGTTGCATCTTGATGCAGAAGGATAGAGTTATTGCCTATGCATCTCGGCAGTTGAAACGTCATGAGGAGAACTACCCTACCCATGACTTGGAATTAGCGGCGGTAGTTTTGCTCTGAAGATATGGAGGCATTATCTGTATGGAGCAAAATGTGAGATATTCACGGATCACAAGAGCCTAAAGTATTTCTTCACTCAGAAGGAGCTCAACATGAGGTAGAGGAGGTGGTTGGAGTTGATCAAGGATTATGACTGTTCCATTAATTATCATGCAGGAAAGGCTAATGTTATTGCGATGCTTTAAGCCGGAAGGTAGTAAGGAAAGAAATAAAGGATGAGCGGATGATATTGAACTTCTCTTGCAAGGAGAAACGGCAAGGTTGGCCACCCTATTGATCCAACCTACCCTCATTGAAAGAATTAAGGAGAGTCAGCAACAAGACCTGTTTGTAAGGAAAATAGTGGCAGAGCTGGAATCAGGCACAAAGGACAATTTTGTGCTATCTGGAGATGGAACCTTTATTTTCAGCGGCGTTTGGTAGTACCTGAGGATAAGGGAATTCGAGAAAGTCTTTTGGGAGAAGCTCACAAGTCGATGTTTGCTATTCATCCGGGTAGTACGAAGATGTATCGGGATCTTAAGGAGAAATTTTGGTGGAACGGAATGAAGAAGGATATTGCTGAATATGTGAGTCGTTGTTCTGACATGTCAGCAAGTTAAGGCTGAACATCAGAGACCACTGGATTATTGCAGCCTTTGGAGATACCCGTTTGGAAGTGGGATGAAATAACGATGGATTTGGTGACGGGACTACCAAAAGCACAACGGGACAAGATGCTGTTTGGGTAATTGTGGATCGCTTAACAAAATCGGCTCATTTCATTCCAATCAAAGTTAATTTCTCAGCGGAGAAGTTGGCAGAGTTGTACATGCAGGAAATAGTTCGATTACATGGGATTCCTAGTTCCATAGTGTCGACAGAGATACCCGTTTTACTTCCCGCGTTTGGGAAGGTTTTCAGAAGGCAATGGGTACTCAGTTGAAATTCAGTACAACTTTCCACCCTCAAACTGATGGACAGTCGGAAAGGACGATTCAGATACTTGAGGACATGCTTAGAGCTTGTGTACTGGATTTCAAGGGCCATTGGAGTTTTTATTTGCCATTGGTGGAGTTCACCTACAACAATACTTATCAATCTAGTATTGGTATGGCCCCTTATGAGGCTTTGTATGGGCGTAAGTGCAGATCACCACTTTATTGGGATGAAATTGGAGAACGGCAACTGCTAGGTCCCGATATTGTACAAAAGACCTGTGAGAAAATTGGGATTATTAGGGAACACCTTAAAGCTGCCCAGAGTAGGCAAAAGAGTTAGCAGATGTCAGACGGTGTGCTTTGGAGTTTCAAGTAGGCGATAAGGTATTTCTCAAAGTGTCACCCATGAAGGGAATTAAGCGATTTGGAAGGAAAGGGAAGTTAAGTCCTTGTTTTTGGGGCCCTACGAGATTTTAAGCAAAGTGGGGCTAGTAGCATATCAGTTGGCACTTCCACCGGAATGGGAAGGGATGCATGACGTTTTTCATGTATCTATGCTAAGAAAATTTGTGGCAGATCCCTCTCATATACTAGACTACGCATCGTTAAGTATAGGGAAGAATTTGTCATATATAGAGACCCCAATGCAAATTATGGACCAAAAAGAGCAGATATTGCGCAATAAAAAGATTCCACTGGTGAAGGTACTTTGGAGGAGCCAGGAAGTAGAAGAGGCATCTTGGGAGTTAGAATCTGAAATGCATGAGAAGTACCCTCATCTATTCACTAACTTAGGTTATGATCTTGCTTGACTTGAGTTCCGTGGCATTTCATTTTGAAAGAAAATTTAAATTGTTGAGATTGTTGTGATCTTGATACCTATCTGTACTTATCTAGCAGATGGAGAACCAAATGAGCAAGGGGGAGAGTTCGGTGAAGAAGAGGAAATACCCGGAGCCCAAACCTAGGCGAGTCTGGGCAACCCGGAGCATGCCCGGGGATGTTACCAGTACCCGGGCACTGTGAAGAAAACCAAGCTGGAAAAGTGTCACTAAGAAGAATCTGACTTTGAGGAAGGATCCGAAATAGAAGAAGAAATGGAGAAGACCAACCCTGAAACCAAGAAAGGACTTGGCCGAGAAAAAGCTAGCCTAGTAATTATATTTATATTTTGTTGCTTTAAAAGACTTTGAAAACTTCATAACTTTTAAACTCAAGCAATTCCAAGGATGAAATTGTTCTTAAGAGGGGGAGAATGTAACACCCCTCCCTTGTTTATTCCACTTGTTTAATATATATTTGTTTATGTAAAAGATATAAGTTATAATATGTGCCCATGTGATATTTTTCTTCTTTGCACTTACATGTACAGGGGTAATTGGGCAGCAGGATATAGGGTCTGACAAGACATGAGAGAGAAGAGGGACGCACAACCCAGACTTTGAGGGTTAAATAAAGAGACAGAAAGGACGCCTCTAAGACGAAGAAAAGAGAAAGAAAAATAAATAAATAAAAAGAAAGAAAGGAAAAGAAAGAAAGAAATAAAGTATAAAAGAAAGTGAAATGACAGGAAATAAGAGTGATCATTCCTGCATTGCATCGATTATACATTGTTATCTTGTTTATTTTTATCAATACTTAATTCTTATTATTGACATGCTACTATAATTGTTCATGATATGTCCCCTTTTCCCCCCTTACTGAGTCAGTAGGACTCACCTTTTTATTTGTTTAATTTTCTTGTATGTACCGCTCTGGCTGTGGCCTCGGATGTAACAGATGTTGACCTTTATGAGTGAGGAGCTATTGGATGTGGACCTGTATATACTAGTGATGACAATTTGGACGTTTGTCACTGATTCGTTCGAGGTTTACGTGGGGTACGAGCCCCAATGGTACCTCAAGGAGCCTTCGACAAACCCAGTCCCTTAGTTGAGGCTTTTGAGCTAGTCGATATGACCTGGCTCTTTTGTATGACATCCTTCCTCTAACGGCACCGCCAGTAGAGGGTATCAGAGACAATGAAATTATTGACCTAACTTCCGACACTGAGTCAAGGATCGACTAGATATCAGTTGTAGTTGCTGTTTGGTTTGGTTAGTATACATTCTATTCCAGTTGGTTGTTGTAGGATGGGAAAGCTGTCAGTCTTTCACTTTTGTACTTACTTTCTCTTACTGTTGCATCCTCGTGAAGGATTTTGTTCTTTGTAAAATGCACCAGTGGAAAATTTTTGTATTTATATTTTTGAGATTTCCCTTATCTTGTTTCTTCTTAAGCCACAAGCTACCCTTAACTTTCATCTCTTTATCAAATTGTTTTTAAAATATTTTTATAAGTCCACCTACTTAATCCATTAATTATTTTATTCTCGTTGTTGATACAATGTAACCTATTTGTTAAAACCTGAAACTATTATTTTTCCTTCCTTAATATACTTACACTTTTCACTAAAATGTTTCCGCTAAGCTTTTTCAAAGTCAGTTATCAGGCCTTTATAGGATTAATTCGTGCAGTAATCCCACTTGTGTGCATTCCATTATTATAGTAGAGTCTAGGGAGTAAGTACTGGCACGAGGCGTGATAGAGACATGCCAAATGGTTTTCACAAAATCTTCTCTGGTTTTTCTCTCAAGGAAGGAGGCACAAGTATGCTTAATGGAGGCCTCAATAATCTTCAAGTCGGCCTCCCACGAAACCTAGTAGGGTTTCATAAGGAAAGTCCAAAAATTTAGTAATTTTTGAAATCGCCGAAAGTCGCTCGAACGCTCGTCGAATGTTATGTTTCTGTCTGAAATTTTAACTGAATGCTGGTTGAACGTGATTGAATTTTTCGAAGGGCACTCGAGCATTGTTAAACACTGGTTGAACGTGATGGCTCTGTATGAAATTTTTTTCAAAGGCGCTCGAGCGCTTGTTGAACGTAATTGAACGTGATGAAGACTTTGGATAGACCATCAACTTTAACTCTTGAACAAATATGGGGACTAAAATTACAACTCGATCACGACATATTTTGACACGGAATGATGTCAACACAAAAATGCACTAACATATACACCATTTATGATGTACTCAGGAGGAACACAGCCGCTGCATTTGATTTTTATTTTCATCAAGGTTAAGAATTAACAACAAAGCATGCTTTATATATGGAGAGCTTTATGATCAGTTACTTACTATGTTCTAACCATCTGGCCTATGTTTGCTTCATGTTCATCTTTCGTGAAATTTCTAGCCATACCAAAATCTGAGATATTGGCCTTCATCTCTCCATCCAGTAAAATGTTGCTAGGTTTCAAGTCTCGGTGAATAATTTGTCATCCTTGAGTATCTTGGAGATACAGAAGCTCTTGAGTATCCCTTCAGTGATGTCATGCGTTTTCATAAGTCTAGAAAGTACCGTTTGACAGGGTCTATAATATCAAGTGAGATTAGAAACAGACCGTCATACAATGATCATGGGGCTATAAATAAACTACGGGTAAAGTCATAGGTTGCCTTGTAAGTATGAGTAAAAATGAAATTAGTACTCGTTATTTTCAAAAACGACGATTTAAGACCCTTAACTTTTGAAAATCATCAATTCACTCCTCCCGTCCAAATTAGGCATTAAATCAAACGGAAAAGCATGAAAAATTACCAAAATGCCCCTCCAAGATAAAATTACTAAAAATATTAAAACATTCAATAAAAATAAAAAAATGATATTTTTTTTAAAAAAGTAATATTTTTTAAATAAAACTATTGAAACTCTATTTCAATAATCTATTTATTTTTAATTTATTTCTTAAATTTTTATTTAATTTATTTATTTTTTAAAATTTATTCTTGGAGGGGCATTTTGATCATTTTGGATAATTTTCGTTTGATTTACAAGGCCTGATTTGAAAGGGGGTGTGAATTGATGATTTTCAAAAGTTAAGGGTCTCAAATCATTTTTAATAGTTGCAGGTACAATTTGATTTTTGTTCATACTTACAAGGCTAATTATGACTTTAGTCCAATAAATTATTATACCATGAGTGTAGATGAGTAAAAGTTTTCTAGACACCATGTGCCATAAACCATGCAGGCTTAAAATGAGATAACCTTTGCTTTCTTTAAGCTTAAAAATGATTTGGCACTAGTGTTACCACGCAAATATGAAGTCGGTTTAATGATTTCTCATGTACTCTGGTCGAAGGCAGGAAGGTATCAGACCAAAGAGGTAGAAGTCCAAGCTTTTGTTCGACATATATTCGTAGATCATCATTTTTTCATCCCTTTGAATGCAAAATCCCAAAACCTGATTTGGAACTAACTTCAAATCCTTGTGTAGATGCTTGTGAAAGTTTTTTCACTGCAATTTCTTGTCCATTTGGTAATATTCCCTGACAAATTAAAAAGCCACCATGACTTAATTGTATTTCTTGCTTTCCTAACTCATTTCCCACACCCGTAGATTGTTAGAGATAATATCATAATCCATCTATAAGGTTTATAGGTAAAATCATGTTTCTACCAATTAGTTAATGATAAAGATGAAGCTCTTGCGTGTACTGACAATGGCTCAACGCACAATATACACTTTTTTTTCTTTTCTTTTTACAACAAGCAATGAGAACAGCCTAACAAAAGCTTACCTTGTAAACGGGACCATAACCTCCTTGTCCAAGTTTGTTTTCAATTGAAAGTTTATTTGTAGCTGCCTCAATTTCAGCTAAACTATAGACTTGCAGATTAGGATCATCGCTATTAAAATCTCCTGCTACCACCAAATGATTGACTATTAACTTGGACTCTGATTCTTTAGTTCTATCAACATTCCTGTATGTTATGAAAAGAGTAAAAAGCAAGAAGAAGCTATAAATGTCAACTCTTCAATCACGGTGGTTAATAATAAGTAACAAAAAAAAGTTACCTTTCTATTTGAGCATTCTTCCTCCTTGCAATAGTGATTACAAGGCCGAGCACAAGAATAACAGGAGTAGTTGTCAAAATGATCACTAACAATCTCCACTCGGGCTGTTGTTTATTACTTTCCTCTTGAGCTGATAATTCAACTCTATAAGTTAATGAAAGATAGATCGTCCAGGCAAGTGGATTATCGTTCAAATTATATATAACCTATTTGAATCCATTAAACCATGTCCAGGCAAGTAGAAACAATATTCTGATAGTAATATGCAGAGAGACCAAAAGATTTCTGGTGTACAGTATCTCCTACCTGCTAGAGAAAGCTCCCAATTGTCATCATACGAGACCTTCCACACATGGTAACCAACTAGCTTCTTCTCCCTGGCATAAGGAACTTTGATCTTAACAATTTGAATATCATCAAAGTCGATCCAACTGTCAAGTACTTCGCTAAGTATGTAGCATTATATCTGACAGCAGCCCCATATCTCTGAATGTAACCCTTGATTTCTTTATAACTAATGGTTCCATCATCTGTCATGGCTGGACTGGTAGTCGGTGCTCCTATTTCGCTGTCATTGGGATTCTTTAGTATCCATTAGTAGCCGTAGAAAGGTAAAGCCATCACCAACTTACTAGCAGATAAGCCTGTTACAAACTGTAACTTTGAAACTATGAAAGACTTGTAACGGTGAAATACTTGAACTTGTGAATTGCTTGTAACTGTGAAATCCTTGTATTCAATTCATTCGAACCAGAACAGGATAAAGCCAGTTCGAGGTGGCGAGCCTCCTTTCTACAGAAAGCAAATTCACACTTTCGATACTCCTAAAATGAAGAAAAAAGCACCTATATCTTCTGCTACCCATAGATTGGTTGGATCAAAGGCTAATTAAAATAAATGTGTCCAAGACCCAACGCAACTAAGTACTGGGCTCAAGGCCACTTCTTCTAAACTAAGGGCGTGACCCACTACTAGGATAAACAACCCATGACTAAGACAAATTGCCACCTAGACATAAACCAGCGTATAGAATCTTCGAACTCCTTCTAAGCTTCGTAACTCCTCTGACGACTACTTGACTGTCGACTTCCACCATTCTCCCTTCAAGAACACATTTTTCCTCTTCTCAGCCCAAACCCCATCAGCCTATAACAATACCTTCCCCTCAAAACACCTTGCCCGCAAGTTGGGGAAAATCATTTTGGGCTGAAATAGTCGCTCCCAGGTTGCGTCATCAATCGATTGGCCCGCCCAGGAAGTGGAGTGATTTGTGTGCCGACATGAGGCTTCAACTAGGATACATGGAACATCGGGTGAATCGAGGATCCCGACAGCAACTCCAAGCGGTACGCCACTACTCCAATCTTGGCAAGGACTGTAAAGGGCCCGTAGTATCATGGGGAAAGCTTCTGGTTATGCCGTTTATTAACTGAGAGCTAGTGGTTTGGCTGGAGGTGCAAGTAAAATTGATCTCCCACCTGGAATTCTCTTTCACTTCTCTTTAGATCTGCATATTTTTTTCATGCAATTTTGTGCCTTTTGGGGGTTTTCACTGAGCAAAAAGAGGATTTGGTCTCGATTTCTCAGCGTCTCATCCACTGCCTCAACTGCCGTTGTTCCTGATTCATATGACGGAAAGCAAGGAGGTAAGTACCCATAAACATCTTCAAATGGAGTCATTTTTGAAGAAAAATTCATACTTGTGTTGTGATGCCATTCAGCTAGTGCTAGCCATGTTTCCCACCCTTTTGGCTTGTCCCCAACCATGCATCTTAGATAGCTCTCTATGCATTTGTTGACTGATTTCGTCTGCCCGTCCGTTTGAGGATGATAGACAATGCTGTAATTAAGTTTGACCTCTTGCATTTTGAAAAGTTCTTGCCAAAAATTGCTGGTAAACACTGGGTCTCGATCAGAGATGATCGTTTGTGGAAGCTTATGTATCTTGAAAACATGTTGTAGGAAGGCTTGCGCCACTATCTTGGTAGTATAGGGGTGTTTCAGAGGAATAAAATGGTTGTATTTTGTGAACCCGTCCACCACTACATAGATAGTGCTAAAACTCTGTGAGTTGGGTAGCCCCTCAATGAAGTCTATGGATATATCTATTCAAGTCTTTGAAGAATAGGAAGTGGCTGCAAAAGTCAAGCCGGCAAGACAGTCTCATACTTGTTTTGCTGGCTTACCTGACATTGCTTGATATACTCCCTAATTTCTCTTTTCATCCCCTTCCAGTAAAAGTCTCTCTTAGCTCTTTGATAAGTTTTCTCATAGCCTGCATGGCCTCTAACAGGGCTGTCATGATTCATATGCAACACTTGCTCCTTAAAAGCCGAATTATCTCCCACATAGATCCTTCCCTTGTATAACAACAGCCCATCAGTCACTGTGTACTTTAATGGGTCAAGTTTCCCAACTTGAAGTTGATTTAATAGATCTTGGATGTGGCTGTCTATAGAGTTAGCCAATCTAAGGTCAGAAATCCAAGAAGGTATAGGAAATGAAATGACCTGCAACTCACCTATCTCTTCAGTTGTCTTCCTTGGAAGTGCATCAGCCACTTTGTTATCCCTTCCTTGTTTGTATTCCACTAAGAAGTCATCCTAGGAGTTTTGTTGGTCGGTTTTGACCTTAAACGTTTGTCCTACTAGATATGGTCACCATTTTCAAATTGCTCTTACTACGGCTAGGAGTTCCCTCTCATATGCGGACATAGATAACATCCTTCCTTTCAAAGCCTTACTGAAGAATGCATTGCATTCTTGCATCAGCACTGCTCCAATGCCACTGTTGGAGGCATCACATTCTATTCTAAATGGCTTGGTGAAATCTGGCAACGCTAAACAGGTGGGCTGGTGACAACCTTCTTGAGCTGAACAAAAGCTTCTAGAGCCTTTTCATTCCATATAAATCCGTTCTTTTTCAGTAAGCTAGTCAAGGGGGCTGCTATTGACCCATAGCCCTTAATGAACTTACGATAATACCCCGTGAGACCAAGAAATCATCTTAAGGATTTAAGTGACTTAGGAAGTGGCCAATCTAACATGGTCTGCAACTTAGTAGGGTCTGTCCGCACTCCTTGGGCAGAGATCAAATGCCTCAAATAGTCGATTTCTTCACAAGAAAATCGGCACTTAGACATCTTTGCAAACAACTTATGCTCTTGTAGCACCCTTAAGGTCATTTCCAGATGCTGTAGGTGGTCTTGTATGCTGTTACTATACACCAGAATGTCGTCAAAGAACACTAGAATGAATCTCAGCACGTAGGGTCTAAAGACCTCATTCATTAGTGATTGAAAGGTCGATGGAGCATTAGTGAGCCCAAAGGGCATCACAAGGAACTCATAGTGTCCTTCGTAAGTTCGAAAGGCTGTTTTTGGTATGTCATCGTCCTTCACTCTAATTTGGTGGTATCCCAAGCGTAAATCCAATTTAGAAAACACCTGTGCTCCATGTAGTTCGTCCAACAACTCATCTATGACCGGTATGGGAACTTGTCCTTAATTGTGGCACTATTGAGAGGCTGATAATCCACACAAAGATGACAACTCCCATCTGCCTTATGTACCAACAATACTGGAGAGAAAAATGTGCTTTGTGAAGCCCTGATTACACCTGAACTCAACAGCTCCTTTACAATCCTTTCTATCTCATCTTTTTGGAAGTAGGCATAGCGATAAGGCCTTACACTCACTTGTTGCACCCCCTCTTTCAACACTATAGTATGGTCATGAGATCTTTGTGGAGGTAACCCTCGGGGTTCCTTAAATACCTCCGAAAATTGCAGTAGTATATCTGCTACCTTCAGGTTACAGTTCAGGTTCTTGCTATCACTTCCATCTTCCACCACTAATTGCATGATAAGTCCCCTCCTCTCTCCCTTAATTAACCTTAGTTTGGCTGAGTCCTGCAAAAACTGGGAAGCCACTAATCCACGCAACAAAACCTCTTGCTTATCATGAAAAAACTGCATACTGAGGTCATTAAAGTTCCACGAGATAGTTTCAAGGGTTTTTAACCATTGGACTCCCAAAACCATATCACATCCTCTTAACACCAACACATAGGCATCAATGTTGAACCTATGACCCTGTAGCTTTACCATTAGATTAAACAGCCCACCTTCACTTTTTACCTTCTCCCCATTGGCCACTGTCATAGTGAACTTATGCCTAGGATTAATTGGTATTTGTGCCCTTCTTACCATGGCAGGGTCCACAAAGTTATGGGTACTCCCACTGTCAATGAGTATGACTAACTCCCGATTCTTCAATTTGCCCTTTATCCTTATAGTCTTTGAAGTAACTGAACTAGTAATGGCATGGAGGGATGTGTTTGGGTTGTCTTCATTGTTCTCCACCTCCATTACTTCGTCCATAATGGGTTGTCCTTCACCTCCAACTATGTGGGCATCAGCCTCCACTAACTCCTCAATACCTTCTACCATAAACAGTTTAAGGTTTGGGCATTTGTGTCCAGGATTCCAGTTTGAGTCACCATGATAACACAACCCTTTGTCATGTCTTTCCTTCATCTGCTGGGGTGAAATGCGTTGTACCTTCACATTAGGTTTGGTACCAGAAAAATTACCACTAGTAGGTGGTGAAGAAAAATTACTAGACCCAACTCGGGCAGTCTTTTTTCCAGCTGCTAGGCACTCTTCTTGCAGCTTAGCCAAAGCAAATGCTCACTGAATGCAGTTAGGATTTAGCATTTTTATAGATAATCTAATCTCGTCTTTAAGCCCACTTAAATAACAACTTAGCTTGTAAGCTTCATCAAGTCCTTCCAAACGATTAGCCAACACCTCAATTGGCTGGTATAAGCTTCAACAGTACCCGTTTGCCTTAACCTCACCAATCCCTCCATTGGGTCATCATAAACTTGAGGACCAAACCTAATCAATACAGCCCTCTCAAAGGCCTCCTAACTAGTGATAGCTCCTGATCTTTCCACTTCCCGGAACCAGACCAGAGCCTTCCCCTCCATGTGAAATGAAGCCCTAAATAGCTTGTGTTGAGGACTTGTTTGGTTACATGTAAAAAACTGATTAGCTCTATATAACCACCTAGTGGGCTCTTCCCCATCAAATCTGGGAAACTCAAGTCTAACTGACTTCATCTGAAATCCTCCCATTTCCTGATTTTGTTGATTGTTGTTACATTCAGGTTTGAGTGTTTCTTCTCTTTCTGGATTCTACATCTGCACTAGTGCCTGCGACCCCAAATTGATATTGCCTAGTTGTTGTATCATCTCCTCCATGCACTTTCACAAATGAATGAAATAATACCGTACTTCCTTTCATTAAACAGTGAAGTATTTATATACAACTGAATGAAATAACGTGATAAGGAAAAAAAATAGCTAACTAACTTAACAGAGTCGTAACAGCTGCGTAACTATGCAGTTTCTAACTTTATTAGCCCCCCTCAAGCTGGACTATGGATATTCAAAAGGCCAAGCTTGGTTACAAGAATCATAAACCGAGCAAAAAACAAAGGTTTGGTAAGGAGATTAGCTAACTGATGCTCGGAAGAGACATGGAGAGTTTTAACAAGTCCTTGCTGCACCATGTCACGAACCAAATGACAATCAATGTCAATATGTTTAGTTCGTTCATGGAATACCGGGTTGGCTGCAATGTGAAGCGTAGCCTTACTGTCACAAAATAACAAAGTCGGCTGATCATGAGAAATTAGGAAGTCCTTGAGTAGAGCAGTAAGCCACTTTAACTCACAGCAAGCCATAACCATGGATCTATATTCGGCTTCAGCAGATGATTTACTTACAGTCACCTGCTTCTTGGATTTCCACGAAACAAGTGAATCGCCAAGAAAAATGGTAAAACCAGTAATTGAGCGTCGAGTATCGGGGCAAGCGGCCCAATCCGAGTCACAAAAGGCCTTGAGCTGAAGAGAAGAGGAACTGGAGAGAAAAAGGCCTTGACCGGGACTGGACTTGAGAGATATTTTAGGACCTTGATGGCTGCATCATGATGGGGCTGTTGAGGCTGGGACAGAAACTAACTCAAAGTGTTAACAGCAAAGGAGATATCAGGACGGGTGATTGTGAGATAGAGAAGACGTCCCACCAATCTCCGAAAAACACTGGGATTAGCAAGTAAAGCACCATCTGAGGCATTAAGTCTGAGATTACAATCCATAGGTGTGCGAGCAGGTTTGGTGGCCAACAAACCAGCATCTTCAAGCAATTCCATAGTGTACTTGCGCTGACAAAGAGAAATACCAGCAGCAGACCGTGCCATTTCAAGTCCAAGAAAGAATTTGAGTGGTCCTAAATCTTTGAGCTTGAACTGGGAATCTAACCAAGACTTCAACTCAGCAACAAATGCATTAGAATTACTGGTAATTACAATGTCATCGACGTATACTAACGAAGCAAGAAAAACAGAACCAGTGGTCTTGGTAAATAAAGAATAATCTGATTTCGACTGTTGAAAACCATATGAAATCAGCGTAGTGGAGAATTTATTGAACCACTGACGACTTGCTTGTTTTAAACCATATAAAGATTTTTGTAATTTGCACACTCTAGTGTCACCGGGATGCGAAAATCTAGGGGGAAGCTTCATGAAACTTCCTCATCTGATTCACCATGCAAGAAAGCATTGTTCACATCCAATTGATGTAAACTCCAATTATGAATTGCTGCCAAAGCCAAGAGAGAGCGAACAGTAGTTAGCTTTGCAACAGGGGAGAAAGTGTCAAAATAGTCAATTCCCTCTTGTTGCGTATACCCCTTTGCAACAAGGCATGCCTTATACCTTTCAAGAGTACCATCAGCACGAAATTTACATTTGTAGACCCATTTACAGCCAATTGGCGTCTTGTTAGAAGGTAACTCAGTCAAGGTCTAGGTATTATTAAGCTCAAGAGCTGTGATTTCAGCTCTCATAGCCTCTCTCCATTCGGGAACTTAACAGCTTCATGGAAGTATTGAGGTTCAGGATAACTACTAACAGCTAAGGTAAAGGCTCGATGAAGAGGGGACAACTTGGTATAGGAAATAACAGAAGACAAAGGATATAAAGCGGAGTCTAGATGAAGTCTGAGCCAGTTGAAGTGCTTCCTGCAATAAGAAGGCTTTATGGCTCTTGACCTGTGAAGGGGTGGATTTAAAGGCATGAGGAACTGCAGGAGATGACAAAATATCAGGAGGACCAGAATCTACAAATAGTGACTGAACATGAAGCCGAAGGAAGGTAATGTGGATGCACAATGGGAAAAAGAGGAAGGAGGATTGGATGGATTGAATATAAGAAGTATTATCAGATCTTCGACCAGTGGAGGGAAGATCATAATGATGCTGAATAAACATCAGAATCATGCGTGAAGGATGCAAGAATTTTGAAGATGGAAAAATGCAATTCCATAGACATGAGAAAACCATGGTCCAAGAAATTTGAAAGAATGTGACTTAGTATTAGAATTACAGTATCGATATACTAACAATAGGAGGTTGAAAACCATCTAGTGGAGGAACCACTGATTGCAAACCACACACACAATGGGAAGGAAGGTCAAAATTTGTTCCACATGAACAGTGTGATGTCAGAGTTGCGTATAAACAAGGCTATAAAGAGTACCAACCAAATGTAGACCCATTTACAAATTGAGGAGGTAATCAGTCAAGTCCAGGTATTCTTCAAGAATTTCAATAGATTTTAACAATGAAAGGGGTTCAGGATGACGATAAAGATTTGGAATATTATCCTAAGGAGATCTGTTGCTGGAAGTGATTGTGATATTCCTGCAGATAAGGGCTTATGTTTGATTCTAAGCGAAGGGGTGGATTTAAAGGCAAGATCTGTGTGACAAAATATCCAGAATCTGTAGGTGAGTAATGGGTAATGTGGATGCTGTATGAAAACAGTAGGATTCGGAGGAGCTGGACTGAACAGCAGAATCTCTTTTTGAAATGGAAAAATATGAAAAACTGAGACAGGATCTAACAATTTATAACCTTTAATGCCAGGAGATAGCCAAGGAAAACACAAGGGATAGCTTCAAATTTGCGAGAGTGAGAATGAGTAGAGGCATAAGCTAAACAACCAAAGTCCTAAAGTGAGAATAATCGGTTGTTTCTGAAAAAGATTTCAAAGGGTTTTTGTAATAAAGGTGTAGGGAGTCTGTTGATTGTGTGAGTGGCAGCAAGTATGCAATCACTCCAAAAATGGGCAGGTAAGTGAGCTTGAAAACATAGTAAACGTGCTACATTTAAAATATGCTGATGTTTTCTTCTACAACGGAATTTTGCTGAGGTGTATAAACACAGCTTTGTTGATGTAAAATTCCTTTGAGATGAAAAAATCACGCATATTAAATTGAGACCCTGATCAGAACGCAAGGTCTTGACAGAAGTGTTAAATTGATTTTCAACCATGTAACAGAAATTTTGAATACATGATCGAGTGTCGGATTTAGCTTTAAGAAGATATATCCATGTACATCGTGAAAAATCATCAACGATGGTGAGAAAATATCGAAAACTATCATAAGAAATGACTGGAAAAGGCCCCCAAATGTCACAATGTATGAACTGAAAAAGAGATGTAGATTGAGAAATGCTAGATTGAAATGGAAGCTTCTTTTGTTTACTCAAATGACAAATAGAACAATGAGATGGAGTCTGTAAATTGAAAGAAGAAGAATCTGGTAAGGCATGTTTTATTCATTGTAACCGAGAGTCAGAGAGATGACCCAATCTACAATGCCATAGAAAATTGGGTTTAGAGGAACTCTGATTACACGAAACAGATGAACTAGAATCAAGTAAAGCATCAGATGTCTGCAGTAAATGATAGAGGCCGTCAAAGATCTTAGCAACTCCAATCGTCCTCCATGGAATAAGGTCCTGAATATAACAACAATTATTAGAAAAACAAACAACAAGAAATGTCAGATGTCAATCGACTAGCGGAGATGAGGTTAACAGAAAACTGAGGTATGTAGAGAACATTGTGCAAAACAAAACCCGAATGAATGTGGACTGTTCCACAATGAGTAGCAAAAATATGCTGATTATTAGGTAATTTGATTTTAATATGAACTGAAGAAATATTTGTGGTTAAAAGGTGAAAAGACCCGACCATATGGTCAGTAGCCCCAGTGTCAAGAATCCATGTATTGGAAGGATTTTGACACTGAGTGAGATGATAAGAATGGAATCTGAAGTAACAGAAGCGATACCTGAAAAATGAGGAACAAGAGAGGATGATGACAATGAAATTGGAGCATAAACGGGATTGACAGATGGAGAGTTGGAGGAGGTTATGGCTGGTTGATTCTGAAGAGAAGAATGAGAGTCTGACACTGTTCTTGAATGGTAGATAACCCGGGCAGTTGACTGTGTTCCTGATCAAGACTAGCATTGTGAACAAATGCTGATTTGCTTTTGGTAAACTTAAAACCAGGGGGAAATCCATGTAATCGGTAACATTTGTCCATCGTATGGCCAGTTTTACCACAGTGGTGCAGACTGGTTTGGAACTTTCCTCCAGAGCCCCTTGTAGCATCGTTTTTAAAGCCATCACAGCTGAGTCTGCCGTGGAAACCAGAGTACCGAGGTGCTCTTCTTCTTGAATGATTAGGGAGAAAACTTTGTTAATACTTGGGAGTGGATCAAAGAGGAGAATCTGTCCTCTAGCACGAGTAAACTTCTCATTCAGACCCATTAAGAACTGGAGAATGATTCTCGTTCTTGAGCAGCAACAATAGACTTGGTTGCCTTGCACTCAGAACCACAAACACAAACATCTAGAGGGAAATAAGCCTGAAGCTCGTCCCAAAACATCTTCAGTTTTGTAAAATAGGCGTTGACAGATGAACAATCCTGAGTACAAGTAGCAAAGTTCTTACGTCGATGATAAATTCAAGGTCCGTTCGATTGCGTGAATCTCTCATGGAGCTCATTCCAAACATGTCTAGCAGAATCAGTATACATCACAGAACCAGCAATTTCCTTCGAGATTGAATTTATCAACCAAGAAGTGATCATCATGTCATAGCGCATCCAAGAATAATAAGAAGGATTGTCTGGATCAGGTTTGGGAATGTATCCATTTATAAATCCTAACTTATTTTTTATTGTAAGAGCCATGATCATTGAGAGACTCCAGGTAGAGTAATTCTGTGCTCCAAGAAGTAATTGAGATACCAGAACCACACCAGGATTTTCGGCATAGTGAAGGTATAGTGGATTGGATGAGAGTTCATCTATGTCAGATGGAGAAGGATGTTGAGGAGATTGAGAAGATTGAGGAGATTGAATCGGGGGAGAAATTTGATCAGCAGGTTCTTCAGAGGAAGACATGATTTGAGAAAGCATATGAAGAACAGAGTTGAAAGGACTTTATTCGTGCGGAAGTTTCGAGAATGCCTCTGATACCATTTCACAAATGAAGGAAATAATACCGTACTTCCTTTCATTAAACAGTGAAGTATTTATATACAACTGAATGAAATAACGTGATAAGGAAAAAAATAGCTAACTAACTTAACAGAGTTGTAACAGCTGCGTAACTACGCAGTTTCTAACTTCATTATGCACCTAGCTTGGGCTTGTTGATTTTGCTGCCGAAGCTCTTGCAATTGCTAGAGAGCCTCCAATGATTCTGTAACTTTGGTCCAACGAGTACCTTCAGCCATCTCAGAACCGCTTACTCTGATACCAAATTGTTACAAACTGTAACTTTGAAACTGTGAAAGACTTGTAACAGTGAAATGCTTGAACTTGTGAATAGCTTGTAACTGTGAAATCCTTGTATTCAATTCATTTGAACCAGCACAGGATAAAGCCAATTCGAGGCGGCGAGCCTCCTTTCTACAGAAAAGCATATTCATACTTTCGATACCCCTAAAGTGAAGAAAAAAGCACCTATATCTTTTGCTACCCACAGATGGGTTGGATCAGAAGCTAATTAAAATAAATGGGTCTGAGACCCAACGCAACTAACAACTGGGCTCAAAGCCACTTCTTCTAAACTAAGGCCGTGACCCACTACTAGGATAAACAGCCCATGACTAAGTCAAATTGCCACCTAGACATAAACCAGCGTACAGAATCTTCGAACTCCTTCTAAGCTTCGCAACTCCTCTGACGACTACTTGACTACCGACTTCCACTATGCAAACCCCAACAGCCTGTAACAAAGCCCCTATCAATCCATGCACGAACACCGAAATCTGTGTTAGCGTTGCTTGATGGGTCATATAAGGCTACATGAGCACCCGTAATGTTTGACCACAGAGGCCCATGGTAGTCATACGTCATGACATGCACCCAATTCAAGTTACTCCGCATGGAGTCCACTGGAAAAGAAGAACTTTCTACATCTGGTGAGTAGTGAACAGCAGCAGTCAAGAGCAGCTCTTTCGACTAGATTTTTTTGCCTCAGAATTCAACGTGGCTCGCCACTCCTGGAAAAGTAGTCCCATACTCGTCATGTCGGAGCTTGTGTTTGCTGAAACCCAACGTAGATCAAGGCCTTGGAAGCCATAAGCCCTGGCTATCCTTACGGAAGAGTCGATGAAAGATTTCCTATAAGAAGCCTTGCTGACCATCGCAGAAAAAACTGAATAGTCTGAGTTTCCACCCCCAATAGCAAGAAGTGTGGTGATTGTTGGGTTCTTTTGCTTGACAATATCCGTGAAGTTGGAGAAATCTTTCTCATCGGATGACACAAAAGAGAGCTCGTAGGACGAAGAGTTCAGATCAGCAAAAGCACAAAGAAGGTGGGTAAAGAGGGCTGAATTTATGGCTGAACTATGTATCTCACTGCCCGAGAGCCAGTAACCTGCTTTGATCCAAGTTTGTGCTCTCAAAGGCTCTGAACACATAAGAACATGAAGGAAGAAAATTACAACTTTGGACATCACGAAGCAAATGTTACTTCTTAATTACCTGATGAGAAAGTAAGAGACCGTTGCCAGTGGTAGAGAGAAGGCGTATTAGGATCACGAAGTTCTTATCATGGACAGTTGGAGAGAAGAAACATGAACTTAATAATTAATGCGTAGTTTTTTAGGGAACTTTTATTGTCTAGTCCTCCTGAATCCTTAGAAATAACAACAAACAGTGCCCTCATCAACAGGCAGCTTATTAATTTGCTTCCGTACCAAAAGGAGAAAAATCTGAAACCGTGCCCAAATGTTTCAAGGGGCAGTGTAGGAAAATTGAGAACTACTGTCACTTTCTCTACTCCGTCTTGTTGACATTATCAACGATAGGATCTAATTGTATATTCAGAAAAGAAAAAAAAAAAGGTAAGAAGAACAGGATCTAAGCAAGATTTGCCAAAAAAGACAATATATAATTATATATTGAGATGTACAACTTGCTTCTTAGAGCTCGTACGTCTAATTAAATTTTAGGATTTGTAAGAAATAATATATATAAAAAAAAAAGAATGCTTTGCTAGCTAGTCTAAATATTTGTCGTAAAATATCGAGGGTTGTTCCCATTGGACTAACTTAATCGGAACCCTCCTTGCAAATTTGTTTATTGCTAACGCGCGTTTGGTATAGATTCGTAGATGGTGATGGGAGCGTGGACCTGTAGATTCTTTGATAGTGATCATGGGGGTCCCACGTCAGGCGGCTTACATAATTAATCGCAAATTTTTTTATTGCCAAGGTTAGCTATAGATTCGTTAGATATATATAGCTTGTAAGAGATATTGCCCACAGCTGCTACATGAATTACAGTCTTTTTTTGCAAAATTAGATATGAGATAATTAAGTTAATTTATAAATATGTAAAGAGATAGCGTAAGTATATACAATAAAATTGAACAATATTTATAGCCCAATTATTGCTATAGCGTCAATAAATAATAAGGAAAGAAGACTAATTCAGATAAAACTTAATGAAAGGCCTATCAATAAAAGAAGACTACAAAATATGAATATTTAAAAGTTAGTTTATAAAATTAAAATAAAAAATAAAAAACACATCCTATAAACTAACAATATTCTATTTTCAAAATAATGGCACTATCACTTCAATTTTCAAAATAATCATCATTCACAATAAATTCTTGGCTCCTAAAATCTAGAACACAACAGTCTACATAGCTACTTTTTTGCTATTTTTTTAATAGTACATTCCACACTAATTAGATAATTAAAAAATAATAGCATCATTCACAATAAATTCTTCACTCTTAAAACCTAAAACCACAACTATCTACCACGAGTACTTTATTGCTAATTAAGTTCTCAAACAATTCAATTGTTTCATCATTTTTTTAACAGTACAGTGGCACACCAATATCTAATTATTCTAATAAAAAATTAATTTATTTTTAGAATTAAAAGTTTTAAAAGAAGTTACAAAAATAGAAATTAATACTCCACTTGAAATACTTAATCTTGTTTTGAAATTTTTTTTATTGCATATAGAATACTATTTATTTACCATACCTGTTACAGTTGCATGCAAAAAGAAGTTTTTCAAAATTAAAGATAATAAAAAAAATTATTTACTAACAACTATATCTCAAGATAGATTAAGATTTTATCTATTGAAACTGATTTATTGAGTAAACTTGAATACAAAAGTTTAATTAATAATTTTGCATATAAAAAAGGCAAGAAGCAAATTTATGGTTTAATTTTAAAATTTATTATTATTTTTTAAAATTAAAAAAATTCATTTTTATGATTTGCCTAAGGCCCCAAAAATGTTGAGTGGCCCTGATATACATGACTTTACTTTGACTCCTGTATTTATCTCATCCCTTTGCTCCCAATTAAGATTTGGTTTATGGGCAAAATCAAAGTTCAATGGCTGAAAACCCTGTCAACCAGCCAGTGGAAGTCAGAGATATCATTATTTATTGATGCTACTCCATTAGGCCTTATTTATACGAATAAGATAACATGACTGATATTGGCCGTCTCATTTTGGATAATATAGGCTTCTACGTCCAACCTTTGTAGTCTCTAATCTCTAGGCTCCCCATGCGCGTGAAGCTGCACCAACAAGAATTATGTGTCAGGTGTTGGGCAAACAATGATCAGCTGTAAAAATCCAAATAGGAACAGCAGTAATCAAAGACCTAATGAGATCAGATGCAGTACTAGACCTTAATCAAAGCACATCATGCAGACAAGAAGAAAATTAAAGCAATATTAATGCCGGCATGCTATGTATCGTCCACACCAATGAAAACCCAAAACTTGGCATAGACAGCAAACCCACTGATAATATCATGAAATCGAAATCTTAAGTGTTTGGGTTGAGCAAAGCTGCAAAAGAATAATTGCATCCGTACTGACCTGTTTGAGAAAGAGAGAAATTTTTATCGGCGCCCACATGCCATGCAAAGTAACCCAGCAATCCCTTTCCCTTAGCATAAGTAACCTTAGTAGAGATACTCTGGGTATCATCATAACCAATCCAGGTCAACCCAACATAGCAATAGTCTGTGACAATCGTGGAATTGAACACCGCTGTGGCACCATTCTGGGTTATGAAATCCTTGATTTGGCTATCGTTATGGACCCATCTGAGGATATGGTCGCTCCATTTGCCGGTGAAAATATTCCATGGTTGTTTGCATTTACTAGACGCCAGGCATACCCATAAAATGGAAAGCCGAGGACTAGCTTTTTGGCTGGCACTCCTGCCTGAATCCAAGCAGTGGTACCAGCGTCCCCGCTGACTTGGCTTGTTGGATTGTACAATGCAGCAGGTGGTCCAGTCAAATTTGGTGTCGAATAGCTGTTCGGGCTATAGAAGTCATAGGCCATCACGTTGACCCAATCCAAGCTGTTTGAAATGGCCTGAATGGGATAATTCAACGAGTAATAATTGGCAGAGTAAAAGAAAGCAGCAGATAGAAGCAAGGCTGTCTTGCCGCTGCTCTTGGACTCGTTGGCCACAGCTGTTCGCCATTCATTGAGGAGGGTACCGAGGTTTGTGAACTCTGTGGCCGTGGAGGGGTACTCCCAATCGAGGTCAAGACCATAGAAGTTGTTAGACCTGGCTAGTTTAATGGAGGAATCTATGAATGACTTGCGGCTGCTGGCTTGGCTAGCCATTGAAGCAAACGTGGATGGATTAGAGCCTCCTCCACCGACAGACAAAAGGGTTTTAACGGAAGGGTTCTTTTGCTGCACGGTTTGGGTGAAGCTGGAGAACTGAGCGGAGTTTGAGGAAGAAATGGTGACCTGGTAGGTGCTGGCATTGAGATCAGCAAAAGCACAAAATATGTGGGTGAAAAGGGTGGAATCTATGCTTGAAACCGGGAATCCACTGCCAGGAAACCAGTATACAGCCTTTACAACAGATTGTCCGGCATAGCAATGGAATTGGAGAAGGAAAAGTAGAGTGGAAAATACATATGCAAGGGTTTTTGAAGCCATGGAAGGAAAGGAGGCAGCTGTGTATTGATCGATGATATATTCCTGAGAGCTTTAGAGACAAAGCATACGTATATATAGGCTTTTATTTTCCTTATTCCATTTTCCTTCTTAATTTGGTGTCAATTATCTGATTGCAAAATTATGTATGAGGCAATGGGTTTGTAATTAGGCTCATAGCCACCTTTTGAACGAAGACTTTCAAGGGAGTGCTCTGGCATAGAGAAGTCCAAACATTAAAGCTGGCTATTGCGAAGCTAGTTTCTTGGTGCCGTGGCTGCAAGGCATTATAACTTGTAGTTTGGACTGGCATAAATTCCGGAAGCAAGAGCCTATCACCCAGTTTTGGTCCAAAATGTCAGCTTAAAATATCCAAAGAGAAAAGATGGACCAATAATATGACCTCAGCCTCAGCCAACAATAAACAATCTTGTTTTATTTTTGTTATCGTTTTATTTTTCATTTTTTTATGGACTACACATTATTCGAAATTAGAACATATATAACACATGCTCCAACTTCATCCTCCCTGCAGATAGAAATATTAGTACGTGATCCATAGAATTTTGTACCCATACGTATCAAAGCGAAAAATAATTAACAAACGTCGTCTCCGAAGCAATTTAGTTATTTGTTTTCTTGAATTAACAGTTCACTTATCATGGTGCAGAAAATTAACAAAGTGAACCGAGTTATCTACAGCTTGCGTACAATAATATCGTTGGAGAAGTTGACTTTCTAGAAAGAGAAAAGGCTTAAGAAGTTGACTTCAAGACTCTATGAACAATAACATTGAGGAGATGAAATTTGGGTCCATATACATCCGAAATAACTAGCTTCTTTTCACTATTGATAAAGCTGGATCAGAATAAAATATTATTTGGTTCGTCTAGTGGAGCCTTCTCTTCGACCCCGCTTCGTGGAGAGTCGAAACTTTCGATCTTGCCTCGCCTCCTTCCCCCGCCCTTTTGTTGAGGGAAATGCAGATCATGGTCCCTGCTCAAGTTGGATGTGGTAGACGTACATTATTCTGAATGTGTCATTGTTGCAACTAGTACTAAGGGCATAAAAGCATCTTCGTGATGCATTAGTCAACTGCAATTGGGGCTAAGAATGAACAGTACCTAATTTCTGGGCATAAGTAAAAGATACTCTTTCTTTGGATGTGGAAGCCAGAAAATGAGCACTTGGACTACTATATTAATATTATAGGTTGGTAGGCTAGCTGTGGTGAACTGGCTAATTGTTCATAATTACTTATAGCCATCCAGTTGAAATTTCGGTCATGTGTTTAATTTTCCGACGTGCTTAATTTTTTTTGTTATCATTTATTTTCTAATTAAAAAGCCTGATCTGCAATTGTATAACAAAGTTCTGTATAGTTGAAATTCTGTTTAGACCAATGAAGATGTGAAGAACTTTGGGTCTCAATTTGCGTTAATCTTTTAAAACGAATGACTCCTAGACGTGGGTTAATTTAGAACGCTTTTTTCAAAATTGCATGCAAGCAGATTTTAGCTGGGCCTCGGGTAGTTCGAAGGCTACAACTTTCAATAATGGATCCATTGGGCCAAAAGTAGACAATTTGCATGGGAAAACATGATGAATGCCGCCAGAGTTGGAACCATGATTAATGTTTTCTCATCTGAAGACGGACTCACATATAATGGCCCTTATTGCACTAGTAACATATATAAGACATCGGATATTAGTGGCCTTATTGTGGATAACTTAAGCTTCTAAATCCATTCTCTATGCCCCCCATGCTTGTGAAGCTGCAACAAAAACATGAATTTCGCGTCAGATCATGTCAGAATAATAGAAACTAGAAATCCTAAAAAGAGTGGAAATTAATGAACTTCTATATAGAAAAGATAGGTTGGAGATATAATAATTGAATTCATAAACTAACCTGTTTGAGAAAGAGCGAAAGCTTTATCGGCACCCACATGCCATGCAAAGTAACCGAGCAATCCCTTTCCCTTAGCATAAGTAACCTTAGTAGAGATACTCTGGGTATCATCATAACCAATCCATGTTGTCCCAGCATAGCAGTAGTCTGTGACAATTGTCGAATTGAACACTGCTGTCGCACCATTCTGAGCTATGAAATCCTTAATCTGGCTATATGTTATGGACCCGTCTGAGGATATAGCTACTCCATTAGCAGGTGCAAATATCCCATGGTTGTCAGCATTTGCTAGAAGCCACGCATAGCCATAGAATGGGAACCCGAGGACTAGTTTGGTGGCTGGCACACCTGCCTGAATCCATGCTGTGATGCCGGTGTCCCCGCTTACTTGACTTGTTGGATTGTAAAGTGCAGCAGGCGGCCCAGTCAGATTGGGTGAGGAATAGCTGTTCGGGCTATAAAAGTCATAGGCCATTACGTTGACCCAGTCCAAGCTGTTTGAAATGGCCTGAATGGGATAATCCAACGAGTAATAGTCCGAGGAGTAAAAGAACGCAGCGGTTAGAAGCAAGGGGGCGTTGCCGCTGCTCTCAGATTCGCTGGCCACGGCTGCTCGCCATTCATTGAGGAGGGTACCGAGGTTTGCGAACTCCGTTGCCATGGAGGGGTACTCCCAATCGAGGTCAAGGCCGTAGAAGTTGTTAGACCGGGCTAGATTTATGGAGGAATCTATGAATGACTTACGGGTACTGGCTTGGCTAGCCATGGAAGCGAAGATTGAAGCTTTAGAGTTTCCTCCCCCGATGGACAGAAGCGTCTTGACTGAAGGGTTTTTCTGTTGCACGGTTTGGGTGAAGGTCGAGAAGTCGGCCAAATTTGAGGAAGAGATGGAGACTTGGTAGGTGCTGGGATTGAGATCGGCGAAGGCACAAAATAGATGCGTGAAAAGAGGTGGAATCTATGCCGGCCACTGTTACACCACTGTCGGGAAACCAGTATGCGGCTTTCACGACAGTTTGTCCGGCAGAGAAGTGAAGTTGAAGAAGGAAAAGGAGGGTGGAAAATACATAAGCAGGGGTTTTCGAAGCCATTGAAGGAAAAGATCAAGACAGTAGTGTAGACTGTAGTCAATTAACAGGTACTGTTCTTGGAGCTTCTGAGAGATAAGAGAGCTCATGTACGTCTATATATATAACCTTTTCCTTTTCGTGAACGACTACTCCTCTTCGGATTGAATTACGTGATTGCGTCTCGTACGATATTGCACCAATTGGTTTGAACTTAAAGCTCGTCGCCACATTTAATTTTGATCAACGAAGACTTTTCAGGTTGCACAGAGAAAAGAAAGGCAAAATACCGCTATTGCGAACCTCATTTGCTGGTGCCGACGTGCCGTGGCCGCCACTTCAGGCAGTTTTTCCTGCCCGGAGTAGCTCAAATTACGGAATTAGCAATAGTATATGATCAAGTTTTCGGTCTAAAATGACAGCTTAAAACTCTCCAGACAAAAGAATGATGGACCAAATTCAGTGTATGAGCTCAGCCTTGGTCTACATGCATTAATCTTCTTTGTTTTCTTGATCTATGGTTTTCAATTTTTCTGATATTCCCAGCTCGAATTTGAAATTAAAATTAACGAGGTGAACCTTATTCTCCTGATTGTTTAAAACTCACCCCCATAATTAATACATGTAATTCGAAATCAATACGACAATCTAAATATTGTTTACCACATGATCCACTGAGAGATCGCAGCCTTATTGTCCACACAACACAACCTTATTCAACAGCACATATGCTTCGACATCTGAAGAAACCACAATATATATCATAAGCTTCGGCTCCCAATCTCTAAACACCCCATTCATGAGCAGCTGCACAGCAGTAAGAATTACACGTCAGAGACTAGAGGTTGTTTACAATCAAATGATGCCAAGAGACCATGCACTTACTAGCAGCAGAGGTAAAGCCAGGAATTGACTATGGGAGAAGCTAATTTCATACAAAAAAAAAAAAAAAAAATAGAGAGCCAAAATGAATAAAACATAAAAAATGGAAAAAAAAAAATCGCTAAACAATAACCTATTTTTTAAGAGATTTCGAGGGGGTTGGGAGGCCATGGCCCCCCTTGGCTTCCTCCCTGCTTACTAGATATAATGGAGCAAATGCATGAGGGGAATTACAATAGAAGTGCAAACAATGCAACCCAATACACTTACACATCCGCGTGCTTTTCCTAATCCCTCCATGGACCCCACACTAGTAAACTCAGAACTCGGCATTAAATTAAAAAAAGGGATAAATACACTTTTTTGCCCACTAACTATTGGGTATAACACTTTGCACCTTGAATTATCGATTTCGTTACTTTTCATCCTAAATTACCAACTGTTTACAATTTGCACCCCACTGTTAATTTAGATTGAAATTGATATTTTGATTCAGGCAAATACTAATTTTACCTTCAAAATTTTCTTACCATTATATTCTGTTTGGGGGTAAATTTGTCATTTCACTAAATTAAATTATTAATTTAGGTCCAAATGAACGATAGGGGCTGAAAAGTGTACAAGGGTAATATAAGTTAAAGGAGGAAATGTCCTGAAATCAATTGTTCGAGACGTAATTTATTAGTATCTCAATAGTCGGTGGGCGAAAAGTGTATTTTTTTCTTAAAAAAGAAAAAATAACTTCACAGAATCACTTGTATTCCCACCAAATTAGGCTTCTCCTATTGGATGGTTTCGGTGTTTCCAAGAGTCTGACAATATAGGAAGGATGTTGTCGAAGTGGAAAAAGGATGCGAGGTAAGACACTTTAGGTAAGAATCATGCATGTAATGCTAATGGCAGCGATCTATTACATTTGGAAGCAAGCTGGTAATGGAAGAATCTTTACCAGCTAGCCCAGAAGGTTAATCAACCTTTTTTTTATCGGTGCTAGGCCCAACCTTTGTATGGCTAGAGAATTAATAGAATTACAACTTGCTCAAAAAGAAAAAAAAATTGACATAGGGTAGCTCTCTTTCTCCTGTTGCATTCTCTTTTTCGTGGTAATATAAAGTTGATGAGTAGTACTGTTAATATTGTTGCAACCTATCTAAATTAGTATAATTCAAATAATAAAATCTATCTCTTTATATTAGCTTAAGTTTTTGGTCTAATAGATTCACAGGAGTCCATATAAGAAATCTCGGCTTCAATGACAGTGGCTTCCGTAGCAGAAACCCAAAAATCGTCACAAAAGCTTTGCCGCCGCAGAAAGAGGTCGTCGAAGCGTGGTTGACTCTGCCGCGTGCCGAGAGCTCTGATTGAGCAATAGAAACTCTGTTGGCACTGGTCCAGCAACGTCGACCGTTGATTTTGTTGGGGAAGATACCTCGCTCTGTCGTTGAAGGCTGCGATTAATTGGATGGGCTAGTCGAAGTTGATTTTCATCGACGAATGCCCATGGCGTCAAGAATGCTGTTAGCAAAGACGACGACACTCTTAACGCCCCTTCCTGTGGAGAGTAATATTTGCCGACCGATCGTGTTTGGTCGCAAGACTTTGTTCGTGACCCTGGTGGCCATTAATTTCAAAAGAATGGATTGTTTTGTTCACGTGATGGCACTGTTTGTCAAAGATTCAAGATATGCAAGTTTTTATATTGTATTGTTTCTCTATGAATATATTCCATTTTATTTGAATTTACAATTTCCTCCACTAGAAACTCATCTCCTTATTTCAATTGGAATAAAGAAGACAGTTCTCAAGTAACAAATTCTGCATAGTAGAAATCTCTGGAAACACAGTCTCATGTGCATCTATATACAAGTCATACACCAACAATGGGGCTATATTTAGAATGCAAATACACAGTTTTTGCATCTATACATTACTCACAAAATGAAGTAGCTGACTGAGTAAGTAATACCTACAGCCTGATCTACATAGAACTCTAAATACTGGAGTCCATCTTGAGTAGCTCCACACTGTTTGCAATTGCTACTAGTGAACGGAATTATTTAAGACTCAATACAACACCAACCGAACCTAGAGGGGGGTGAATAGGTTCTGCAACTTAATCTTTCAAACTATTTAAATTTAATAAATATTTTTCTGCACAAGCTACATAAGAACTGATCAAAATTTTTCAACACACGTTAACAGCAATGTAAATAATCAAACACACTGTAAATCAATTAATTTCGAATCTATATCCAAGATTCTTTAAAACCAAGAACATTTGAAAATTCAGCTTGTAGTTCACATTATTAACACTTTAATCAAGAACAATATTAACAGATCAATCACCACAAAAAGACACAAATCTTTTGGTTACGAAGAGAAAATCTCTTGGAAACAAATTCTAAGAGAAAAAACTCTCCGGGCCCGTAGTAACGATTTTACTAGCTTTCAAACTCGAAATACCCAACTCATCCTAGTCTAACACACTTGTTTTCTTACCCGAACTACACCATTCGGATCTGCTCCAATGCAGGGATTGAGAACCTCTCATCCATTCAAAAAGCTAACTACCTTTACCTAGCTATTCATACCTTGCGTCCTCCATTGCGAACTCGCAACAACACAAACGCACGAACTTGGCACTTGGATCTTCAAGATTTCAGCAACCTCCGAAAGTCTTGAATCTCTTTTGGGGAAATAACCAAGGTGATCAATCTATTGAACTAAGAATCCTAAAGAGAGAGGTTTTATCTTCAAGGCTCCATTCTCAGTTCATACACACGAAGGCTCAGAAAAAGGGGCAGAAATATTCAAGAGAAAGTTTCACGTTGAAAGCACGGTATTTCTGATTTTTCTAAACTCTCTTTCGTAATAGAATAAAGGGGGTTATAAGCTTTGGGTGACTCACGGTTTAAGTGGAGGGTCCAGGCTTTTTGGGTCTTTCATGACGTCATCCATTTAGTTATAAACGGACTAACCAACTTCTATTACTGCAGTGCCCCAAATCGCGCTTCTATCTGACTTGCGTCTGACTTCCAGCTAACTTGACATTTATGGGTAAAAACTCAGCTTTTTACTTCTATCTTCAATTCTTCATAGAAGCTTCGAAACACCTTAATATCTCAAGAAATAAACTAAATTACATGTGAAGTATAGCCAACTAAAATATTCCCTAACAATCTCCCCCTTTGGCTAACTTCATGACAAACAAAAATCCTAACCCCAAGGACATGGATTCTGTTGATCACCACCACAGAACCCATTTACATATGACAAGCCTATGAACTCTATCATAGCCTATTCTATAAATTCCTGAGATTTCCAAATACCTGCATCAAACAACTCAGCAAAACACAATCTTTAATCTTATTAGATTAAAATTAACATCAAAGAAATAGGAGTTAATTATAGCATTTTTAGGAATACTTCTCTCCCCCTGAGACAGTATCCCTTCCAAGATAGAGAGAAGATAGAAGGACTCTCCCCTATGTGTTAGCATGTTTATGCAATATAAGCAAAATTATAATCAACACTTCATGCTAATCAATCCAATGCAGCAAGTCAGCAAATAAAAAAAACTCATATACTTCCCACAATACCAATCACAAGTGAAATAGACACTTCTAAACTCACAACCAAAATGTATCCACTTCCTAATCGGGCAATCCAACAATCCAATTATCCAATCCAACTTATAATCTAAACCAACTAGTTTATAAGAACAACATATAATATAGGAATAATAGAAGTTCAGCAGATCAACATAGGGACAATAAGGGTTCAGTAGAACATAAGGAATAATAAACGTTCAAGGTTCAGCAGAATATAAGAAACAATAAAAGTTCAAAGTTCAGCAGAACATTGGAACACTAAAAGTTCAACAAAGGTGCAACAGATCAACAGATAATTATCAAGAATCCAACAAAATAACCATACTACTCTCCCTTTTGTCGAGAAGGGAGCCAAAGAGAACTAGTCGGAGTCGTCAGCATCAGAATAGAAATAGGCAGTAGCCTCTCCATCAAAAGGTTCATCGTCCTCGTCATCAAAAGGCGAGTCA
>CM025853.1:231593-399795 GCA_003952965.2 Morella rubra | reverse complement strand
ACAATCTCCCCCTTTGGCTAACTTCATGACAAACAAAAATCCTAACCCCAAGGACATGGATTCTGTTGATCACCACCACAGAACCCATTTACATATGACAAGCCTATGAACTCTATCATAGCCTATTCTATAAATTCCTGAGATTTCCAAATACCTGCATCAAACAACTCAGCAAAACACAATCTTTAATCTTATTAGATTAAAATTAACATCAAAGCAATAGGAGTTAATTATAGCATTTTAGGAATACTTCTCTCCCCCTGAGACGAGTATCCCTAAGATAGATAGAAGGACTCTCCCCCTATGTGTTAGCATGTTATTCAATATAAGCAAAATTATAATCAACACCTCATGCTAATCAATCAAATGCAGCAAGTCAGCAAATAAAAAAAACTTATGTACTTCCCACAATACCAATCACAAGCGAAATAGACACTTCAAAACTCACAACCAAAATGTATCCACTTCCTAATCGGGCCAATCCAATATCCAACAATCCAACTAATAATCCCAACAACTAGTTTATAAGAACAACATATAACATAGGAATAATAGAAGTTCAGCAGATCAACATAGGGACAATAAAGGTTCAGCAGAACATAAGGGTTCAACAATAAAAGTTCAAGTTCAGCAGAACATAAGGAACACTAAAAGTTCAACAAAGGTGCAACAGATCAACAGATAATCCACCAACAAAATAACCATACCTCCCCCTTTTGTCGAGAAGGGAGCCAAAGAGAACTAGTCGGAGTCGTCAGCATCACAGTAGCGGTTAAAACAGAACTTTCAGGACCCCAACCATCTGTGTAAAACTATTATAATTAGACCACCAAATATTACAACACAAGCAATATAAGCACTTATTCTACATATGCCAAACTCAACAGCTAACAACTAGTATTGTACTGTCATCAACTTCTCCCCTTTTTGTCAAGAAGGAGGCCAAAGGAGAAAAATAAAACTATGTCTCCAACCAACATACCTTGTCTCTCATCAATAAAGACAATAACTAGAAATGAATCAATAGCAAACAAATTATTCATATTGGAATAACTAGTAAAAGGCAATCATGTGCAACCCGTATATAAAGAAGTGAAACAAATGAAATACACTTCAATATAATTATACCAATTGAACAAAATACAACACTCAAGAAAATCCAATTAAGAATTTCATCAAAACAGAACAACATAGTTCAGCAGAAAATACTATGAACTAACACGTGTCATCCATTAAAAGCCCAATTAAAATACTTAGCAAAAATTCATCAGAGCACTTGCAATATAGTATTCGTGGACCAATAAACGTGTGATAGACATATTTTTAAAAGAGCATATAGAACTTAAAGAGAACCCACTTACAGCAGCACTTTATCATTATAAAAATCACACATCAAACAAAATATTAAATTCGGCCAACAACAAAACACCATGTTATTGAAATTATCCGAATAGCATATTATTCAATGCAACATAAAATATATAGTCATATATCCAACAGAGAATATAGTGATAAAGAAATGCACATTGTTTTTCACATAGAAAATTATATAGTATTTCAGCACAGACTTATATGAATAAACTATGAACTGAAATAATAAAAAGTTTCATGAACTATATGTAATCAGAATATTTATATTCTTTAGTTCAAAATAATTTTTCAAAAAAAAATCCAAGTCAACTATGCAAGATAGTGAATAAATCAAGTAATTCTTACTTAATTTTGACATATGAACTTTTAAGCCATCCCATTATTGAAAAGAAATACTATACTAATTCAATCAGAATTTTTAATAACGAAATATCTATAGCTGTTGTTTTCCTAACCAAAGAAAAAAAAATTTGATACCAAAACAAAATATTCATGGGACCCCAAAGCATAAATTGTAATTATCCAATCCTCCAAGATACATTGTATATCAAGCAACTAAGATATCATATATGTTCCTTAAAGAATATGACAACTGAATTTACAAAGCAACTTATTATGAATGACCCATTAAATATATGCTTACAGGGTTACCGAAACTTAGATTTCCAATATTGCAAATTTCTCATTTTTACTAATTGACCCACATGTTTTTAAAAATTATTTAAACTATCTCCCCAATCATTTTAACACTTAACCCAAAGATGCATTGTCACTAACTAACAATTTTGTTAATGAAATCTGCATTTTAGAGTTAAATATGATTGTTGCTAACCCATTACACTTCATAAAAGCAATTATTAATGAGATAGATAAGTAATTTCTCAAAAGTTGGCTTATTTGAAAAGTGGGAAAATTTTGAAAGCCTAGATTTCAAATACTTCTAATAATATTAATAAATGACACAAACATTTAAAAGATTTTGAAAACTTTGTAAATTTCTTGAAATGAAGTGCCGAAATTGATGGGTACCATAGAGAACTCTTTAAAAACACTTTGGCAGCAAAACCCATAAAATTTTATGCTTAAAATAAACTAAACACAAAAATCCAACAAAATTTGCCGCACCCATCATGCAGGACCACAAGGCCACAAGCAAACACAAATCTCGCATTTAGTCAATAAAAAATGAAGAGAGAGAGAGAGAGAGAGAGATTTGTACCTTGTCGTGGACTAAGTGATGTTTAAACAAATAGTAGTTGAGAAAGATTCAAACAAAGAACAAATGAGAACCAAAGAGGACAAGAGACCCACGGCGCTAAAGAGAAGAGAAAACGGCGCAAGGGAAAAAGAAGCTAAGGGTGGTGTCGAAAAGTATGATTCACAAAGGTAAAATGGGAAAGTGAGATAAAAAGAAGAAAAAGCAACAAAAAAACGTTAGTGGACTTTTCAACTTAAAAAACTAGTGTTAGAACTTTTTGCTTTTGACTCTTTTATCAACTTCACATGGACTTTTGGTCTTTATAAACACTAAACAAGCACAGCCCATCAACATCCATACTTAGAAAATTTTCAAGCTTTCCTCCATTGTTGCCGACGTAAGTCCTTCTTTCTTCACAGATACACTATAGCTCTAGCCTAAGATAAACTTCGCATAAACTTCTAACCTCAGATTATTTGCAGAGAAATAAAAAATAAAATAAATTGTCGAAGACTATTACACATACAACAAATATTGAAACATATCAAAATGAACTATAGAACATTTTATAAAAAACTGGATGATGAAATAATTCATGAATGATGTTTATATCCTCATCACTAACAATCACCATAAAGGGCAACTTATCAAGAAACTCAAAAACTACTAAGCAGACTACTATCAACAAAATAAAAAAATATTCCATGCTATTACAGAATTATCACTTGAAAAACTTAATCTTAATGACATATTAGAATATAACTAAAATCAGTTATACAAAAAAAATTAAGACTAAAGTATATTCAATCTATTTAATCATGATTAAAAACATATGAATTTATTGACAAAACATTTCTTGCCTAAAAGGCAATGTGAGTTACATTACTTGAAGTTATGTCCTTCTTTTTCCAAACTAACTTTTGATTAATAGCAGGACTTAGCTTTTGATTTATAATCTGAATTTGTTGAGATAACATGCTTACTTGACTCAGCAACTTATCAAATTCAGACTTAGATACATTATTTGAAAATGAAGAAACATGTCTTTTTCATTTCTCAAGAGATCAAAGCATTTAGGCTTGGTATGACCAACTTTACCACAATGAAAACACTTAGGAATAAATCTGAAAAATTTAGATTTAACAAAACAGGAGCTTTAGAGGTACTACCTTGTTTACCTTCTTTTGAGGTGCGGGTGTACTCTGAATTTTCTGAGTAGATGGCACAAAAACTACCTTGTTTGAAGATGTAGGTGCTGCTGTAGTATGATCAAAACCTAATCCTCTTTTATTTCCATCCGAGTGTCCTATACTTAGCATCTTATTAAGTTTGCTGGTACCACATGAAAATTTCTTAAGCTGTTCATTAGCTAGGTCCAGCTCCTTTGATAGTTTAGATGCTAGATCTTCTAGAGAAGTGTTCATAGTCATAAGTTCTTGAATCATAGCATTTTTCTCTACTAACTTTTCAGCTAGTTCATCTCTTTCTTTTTCAACAAGAACTATTTTCTTAAGAGTTAAGACATTTTCTTTCTTAATTTTAATACTTTCCTCATATAACTCTTGATAAGATTCTTTTAAGCCCTCAAGCTCATCAACATCCTCCGTGATAATTTCTTCTGCATCATCAAAATCAGTAAACTCATCAGTTTTAATAGAAGATGTAAATGCAAGAAAATTTACCTTATCATTATTCGAAGTTTCTGCATCTGAGGAATTTGACTCTATGTCAGAATCTGAAAGTGTTGTCTTCATAGCATTCTTCCCTTTCGATTTCAAGTAAGTAGGACATTCAGCTTTAAAGTGCCCAAATCCTTTGCACCCGTGACATTGCAGCCCTTGTTCTTGCTTCTTTTTGAACTCTTTCTTTTCAGATTTATCCCTCTGCTCATCACTCTTCCAGCTTGGTTTCTTAGTAGCTTTCAAATTTGATTTTTGGCCTTTCCAATTTCTGCCCTTCTTAAACTTAAATGCTTTCCTAAATTTTTTAACAAACAAGGCCATGTCTTCTTCATCAAACATGTCATCTTCAGATTCGGAATCCTCTTCTATTGAATTCAATGCAATGGATTTTCCTTTCTTTGTTGCAGGAAAGTCATTTCGTAGGTCTGAAGAGATCCTACAAGTTCATCTAGTTTGATGGAATCCAATATTTTGCTCACCTTAGGCCTAAATCTCTCCGGTAATGACCTTAAGACTTTACGAACTACTTTGGATTCAGCCATCT
This sequence comes from Morella rubra, assembly GCA_003952965.2. Taxonomy (NCBI): domain Eukaryota; kingdom Viridiplantae; phylum Streptophyta; class Magnoliopsida; order Fagales; family Myricaceae; genus Morella; species Morella rubra. The sequence goes on along the minus strand of CM025853.1, from coordinate 395,000 downwards.
TCTCGCCTAAGCTAAAACTCGAATTTACCAAGTTGGTGAGTTTCCCATAAAAGTCATCAAAGCACTCATCCTCTTTCATTCTAAGTTCTTCAAACTTAGAAATAATCATCTGCAATTTTGAGTCTCTAACAGCCTTGGTTCCTTCATGGGTTGTACAAAGAATGTCCCAAGCTTCTTTTGCCGTTTCACAATTTGAAATTCTTATAAACTCCTCAGCCGACACACTAGTAAATATGGCATTTAATCCCTTATTATTCCAGCCTGCTGTCTCTCTTTCACTCGTGCTCCAAAGTTGTGAATCCTTTTCACTAGTGACCTCATTTACCGTAACAGTTGGTTTTTCCCATCCATTAGTCACTACTGTCCAAACTCTCTCGTCTATGGATTTTAGGAATGCTCGCATCCTAACTTTCCAATAAGCATAGTTTGATCCATCGAAAAATGGTGGAACACTTAGAGAATGACTCCTATCCATCTCTACTAATTTGAGTCTAAAGAATCGAGATCTGCTCTGATACCAATTGAACGGAATGATTTAAGACTCAATACAACACCAACCGAACCTAGAGGGGGGTGAATAGGTTCTGCAACTTAATCTTTCAAACTATTTAAATTTAACAAGACTTTTTCTGCACAGGCTACACAAAACTGATCAGAATTTTTCAACACACGTTAACAGCAATGTAAATAATCAAACAACTGTAAATCAATTAATTTCGAATCTATATCCAAGATTCTTTAAAACCAAGAACATTGAAAATTCAGCTTGTAGTTCACAATTATTAACACTTTAATCAAGAACAATATTAACAATCAATCACCACAAAAAGACACAAATCTTTTGGTTACGAAGAGAAAATCTCTTGGAAACAAATTCCAAGAGAAAAAAACTCTCCGGGCCCGTAGGCCAGGTAACGATTTCACTAGCTTTTCAAACTCGAAATACAAGGTGATCCATAGACTCAAGAATACCCAAATCCTAGTCTAACACACTTGTTTTCTTACCCAAATACACATTCGGATCTGCTCCAATGCAGGGATTGAGAACCTCTCATCCATTCAAAAAGCTAACTACCTTTACCTAGCTATTCATACCTTGCCGTCCTCCATTGCGAACTCACAACAACAGCAAACGCACGAACTTGGCACTTGGACCTTCAAGATTTCAGCAACCTCCGAAAATCTTGAATCTCTTTTGGGGAAATAACCAAGGTGATCAATCTATTGAACTAAGAATCCTAAAGAGAGGGGTTTTATCTTCAAGGCTCCATTCTTAGTTCATACACACGAAGGCTCAGAAAAAGGGCAGAAATATTCAAGAGAGAGTTTCACGTTGAAAGCACAATTTCTGATTTTTCTAAACTCTCTTTCGTAATAGAATAAAGGGGGTTATAAGCTGGGTGACTCACGGTTAAGTGGAGGGTTAAGGCTTTTTGGGTCTTTCATGACGTCATCCATTTAGTTAGAAACGGACTAACCAACTTCTGTTACTGCAGTGCCCCAAATCGCGCTTCTGTCTGACTTGCGTCTGACTTCTAGCTAACTTGACATTTCTGGGTAAAAACTCAGTTTTTACTTCTATCTTCAATTCTTCATAGAAGCTTCGAAACACCTTAATATCTCAGGAAATAAACTAAATTACATGTGAAGTATAGCCAACTAAAATATTCCCTAACAACTAGAATTTCCTTGAAAAATGAAGAAGTTCAAGTTAGATTAGATCTTCAAAACCCCTGCCACCATGCCTCTGCAGATGTGTAAAATACCAAAAATGAGAGTTGCAGGCAATTTGAAGGAGCATTTTTACTGGAATTTCCTTGAACGATGAAGAAATTCAAGCCAATTTGCAGGAGCATTTTTACTTGGGCATTTGCACAATATACATGTGATTAAGAAAACTAGCTAGAGTGACAAAGCGATTGGTCTTGGTGCAAGAAATCTATCAAGTTGTTGGCTTTTATCATCAATGTCACAAAGTCTGAGTTCCATGGTGCGATCTTATCACTACATCAATGCAAAAGTATCAGACCAATGCAACTCAAAAAATCATACAAAGTGAGAATGCAAATGACCAACACCTAGGAATTAAACAACTGCAGACAATTGAAATTTATTCATGCAAGAGCAGAATTTTAAAAGGAAGAAAGTTTGGATTGTTTGCCTTACAATGTAATGGATAAAAAGTTAAACCAAAACATAGCAATCAGTAATTTAGTAAATATCAGGAAGACAAGTATACAAGCCATCCAAACCTGTCCTTCGGCTAATGGAGGGAAACTTGCTGCATTTTTAGCCACTGTCTTGCCAGTAACTAAGGAAATACTTGTACATTACATACAGATTATGTATTTTTTTTTTTGTTTATTTGATCAATGCAACAGTCTAAATATATATATAATGTGATGCAATCCCCATCTAAAAGACCATGCTCGAGAAGGTAGCGCATGACAACAGGAGCACCTCCAATCTATCAAAACAACCATTGATTATTTATAAAGAGGAAATGACATTATTTAGCCCCAAAAGGCAAACATCACTTCCACCCATAAAAGTAACATTGTTAAGAGAGTTTTTCCAAAGATAGGCTCACCTCTGTTGTTCCAGACAACAATATCCCCTGTACTTAGAATTGCATTCATGTTTCCTTTGAAACAAACTACTGAAAATCAAACAGATAGTCAATTTTGTTGAAACTACAACTAAAAGAAAATGAAGAGATAAGTAGATATGGCTTAAATCAAGTTCTTGTTGTACCCTCCAGCTGCTTCTATGAAAAGTTTACTCAATTTTGAAGGACCAAAGTCTGTTCCAATTTTTTTCAGTCCAATGACCTCTGCACTGAAGGCGATGAGAGTGGTTAACAATACTAGTATTTGTCTCCTAGTATTTTGCAGAAGTTGCGGGCCAAGGCCATCAACCATACCAGGGAAAAATGGCATCTACTTGGTTTATAACAAAGACAAAAGACAACATAAGTACAAGTTGATAGATGATAACATAGCAGAGGAGGAATAAAAATAACCAACAACTGGTCGAGAATAATCCATTAAAACATAAAAAATAAAACACATAATAAATATAAATGCAAGTATATTTATATGCAATTGTATGTAACATGAACAAATTGAAGTCATAAACAAAAGGAAACTGCCACCACAAAAGTAGTGTTGAGCCGCAAACGAACCCACTAAAAAAGAAATTCAAAAGATTCAAAATAGTCTTAATTTAACTTTTTCTTTATTTCTGGTTCTCTCGAACTATCTCAGTTTATACGATATTTCTTCTTGAGCCAGATATAAACTAAAAGATCAAAACTCGCTTGATTCAAAAATTGTAAAACTTGCTTTCTTTTAATGGAACTAAACCAGGAATGAGGTTGGAGGAATTTCAACCAGAACAACAAGACCCACAAATTAGAGTTCACACCCTCATCGTCAGCATTGAAAAACTAACCGAACGAATAAAATCGCAAGTTACTCACAGAGTCACAACTACGAATCTCAATCGAAATCAACAATGGCCTCCTGCGAAGAGTATATGGGGGAAAAGAGGTGGACGACAATCTGTTTAATGGGGACAAAGACCTCTTGCGAGTTCCATAATTCCTATCGACACGAGCGAGAGGATTGTGGTTCTCTGATGACCTACGCCAATGTGTATCAACTCACGTGTGGCTAAAAAGAAAAAGGTCTCAAAATCACACTGAAAATGCAATGAACTCGAAAGAAAGAGGAAAGAGAGAAAGAAAGAAAAAGGGGAGAAGAGAAGAGAGAAGTGAGGCGGCTGGCAAGGAGAAGAGGGGTGAGAATTCGTTAGAGGGCTTTTGGACCTATGGCAGCGGGAGGAAGAAGGGACCTTAGCGCGAAAGTCTATTTGATTTTTTTCCTTTTAGTATCGCTAGTTTTTAGTTTTAGGAACAAGAGCATAAATAAAGGTAAAAAGCCTTGAAGAACTGGTGGATTTACATGGTAAAGCAAAGTGAGTTCATTTCATGGCCACGGTACAAGGCTAGATTGGTTGTCAAAGGTTTTAATCAGAGAAAAGGTATTGACTTTGATGAGATATTCTCTCCATTGTAAAGATGTCATCAATTCGTACTGTTCTTGGCCTAGTAGCTACTCTTGACTTAGAAGTTGAGCAGATGGATATGAGAACTGCCTTCCTTCATGGTAATTTGGAGGAAGAGATTTATATGGAACAACCAGAGGGTTTCAAAGTAAAAGGTAAAGTGGATTACGTGTGCAAGCTGAAGAAAAGTCTATATGGTTTGAAGCAAGCTCCGAGATAGTTGTATAAGAAGTTTGAGTCTGTTATGGTAGAGCAAGGCTACAAGAAGACAACTTATGATCACTGTGTATTTGTTCAAAAATTCATTGACGATGATTTTATCATTTTGCTGCTTTATGTGGATGACATGTTGATTGTTGGCAGGAATGCTTTAAGGATCGACAAACTGAAGAAGCAGTTGAGTAAGTCCTTTGTCATGAAGGACTTGGGACCAACAAAGAAAATTCTTGGTATAAGAATCAGTCGTGACATGAATGCGAAGAAGTTGTATTTGTCACAAGAGGAGTACATTGAGAAAATGCTTTAGAGGTTTAATATGGACAACGCTAAAGTGGTTAGTTCTCCTATTGTTACCCATTTCAGATTGAGCCCCGAGCAATGTCCTTCTACAAATGAAGAAAAAGAATACATGGCGAGAATTCCTTACGCCTCAGCAGTAGGAAGTTTGATGTATACGATGGTTTGCACAAGACTAGATATAGCCCATGCAATGGGTGTAATTAGCCGATTCATGTCAAATCCAGGAAAGGAGCATTGGAATGCAGTTAAGTGGATCATGAGGTATCTTCGAGGCACTTCCAATGTGAGACTTGATTTTGGAATTGGACAACCATTACTAGTTGGCTACACAGATGCAGACATGGAAGGAGATGTGGATACCTGAAAGTCTACTTCGGGTTATCTAATTACTTTTGTAGGTGAGGCTGTTGCTTGGCAATCAAGACTTCAAAAGTGTATTGCCCTTTCTACGACAGAGGCAGAACTTATTACAGTAACAAAGGCTGCTAAAGAGTTGCTATGGACAAAGAAGTTCATGAGAAAACTTGGTTTGAAGCAGGAAAGGTATGTGTTGTTTTGTGATAGCCAGAGTGCTATTCATCTTGCTAAGAATTCCAGTTTTCATGCAAGATCGAAGCATATTGATATTCGATACCATTGGATCAAAGATGTGTTTAATGATAAATTACTAGAACTTGAAAAAGTTCACACTGATGAAAATGGTTCTATCCTACATCTTTTGTGGTCCGATCGAGCTGAAATTTGGAGGAGACGTTCACGACATAAGTGGCTATAATCTGAACGGTGAAGATCAGATTTTGAGCTCGGGAACAGTGGTTTGTACACGTGAACAGTAACCTAGGATTGTTGGTATTTTCTCTACGTTGTTTTTCCGTTGTATTTGCCAAGATTGATATCATCTTGAAGATCTGAGTTGTAGCCTCTAGTTGTGACTAGAGAAGACTTTGTGTACCCATTATTTGGTTTATAGTGGAGATTTGACTGGACTAGGTCCCGTGGTTTTTCTTCCTCACACCGGGGAAGTTTTCCACGTAAAAAATTGCTTGTGTTGTTCTAATTTGGTGTGATTGATTATCTTGAGATTATTTTTCAGTACGTATAATTGTTGAGATTGCGCTCTATTTACTTTCATCTAGAGAGAATAATTATTCTGCTGTTTGTTTGTCGTTATCTCTCTCAACACAGAGGTCAAGACTATGGAAGCTGTTTGCTCTGACACACTCTATAGCGGACTTTATGAATGATTTACGGTTTTGTTTATTGGTGGCAATGGAGTATAAGTTTGGATTATTGGAGGGCCCTGCTTCCCCAATTGATAAAAGGGTCTTGACATCGGAGTTTTTTCGTGGCACGGTGTCGGTGAAGGTTGCAAAAGCATGGATGGCTTGGATATGAAAGGAAACTTGATAGGTTTGGGGGTTTAGCTCAGCAAATGCACAAAAAAGATGGGCGAATTGCATGGACTCTATATTAGGCACTTGGAAGGCATGATCGGTCCAAAACGAGTATCTCGCTCTAACAATGTCAGTCGTCATTGCAGTGTGCACTGGAAAGGCGAGGCAGTGTGTATTGTTTCTTACAAGCTATATATGCAGTAATATTATTCGGATATACCTATATATATATATAACAGAGAGAGAGAGAGAGAGCCGTTGCCTCGGCCTTTTGGGGTTAAATATTACCTTCTTGTAATATTACACCATTTAATATTCCATTGTCGAAAAATTTGTTTATTGCTAAAAGTTAGGTACATATAGATTCGTGTTAATAGTGATGGGAGCGTGGACCTGTCGTTAACAAATGGACAACTTTGAGTTTGTTGGCTTCGTCCCAATTTCTTACCTTGCTAATTTTTTTTTCCTTTTAATTCTATGATCAATAAGATATTCTTAATACGAAACATTTATTACCAAGGACCATTTGCAGGAAAAATTAAAAGCAAAATGTTCAACTTTGTAGAAATTAGACACGCACATAAAGACAAATATTTGATCTTACTAATGACTTATTGTGGAAATTAGACATGCATGCACTTAAAGACAAATTTGAGGTTGTTGGGGTCAAAATTTTAATTGAATCTTCGAATGTGCTCTAAGCATTTTTGTCCATAATAATTTGTAAGAACTACCAATACATGAACTACCGCCTCTTTTTGAAAAATTAGATATGAGATAAATTAATTTATAAATATGTAGATAGATAATATAAGTAGATACAATGACGTTAGACAATATTAATATTTATACCCTATTATTGCTATAGCATACTGAGTCAACAAATAGTAAGGGAGAAGACTTTGTGACAGATGATCTATAGAGATTGACGAAAAAAGATTCTCTATACCTCATATATAATGTCAAATTATGATCTGAAACTATTTATTATTATCAATTATGTAATTTCATATATAATAAAAGATCGTGGACTTGTTAATTACAAGTGGATAAAATTTTGCTTGTTGGCTTCCTCCGATTCCTAATTGTAGATGTTTATTAGTTGGCATAAAACTTTATGCCACTGTTTACTTGTGTCTATTCCTGAGATTCGAGATTAATTGAAGCACTGTGTGATTTAAGCATGTTAACAAAGTTTAAGAGTGACTGGGAGCTATATATTGTAGTTCAATCGAAGTACGCTTGTGGTTCGCTAATGTTATCTGAAGTTCGATCAGAGTTTTCTTGAGGTTCGATCAGAAAATAACAAAAGTTTGTTATAACTGATTTAACTACTTGAGTGACGTCCAAGGAAATTGGTACCTTCGTGAACCCTCTCTCAGAACCTCCAGAATATAAATACTAATTTTTCCATTTCTAGTTATTACATTCCTTGATAGTTTTTAGAGCCTAAGCCTTCAAAAGCCATTCTCTCAAATACACTCTGTAAACATTTCTTAGTTTTCTTTGTATGAACTAAAGTCGTCCAGAAAGTTTGTATACCCTTTCTTTAGTTCTTTGCTCAAAGATTTGATCACCGAAAGATTACCAAATCGATCTAAAGGTTGTACCAGAGTTGCTAGTAACCTAGAAGGTCCAAGGGCATTGTTCGTGAGGCAGTTGGTGTGAAGTTTCATAGTGAAGACCAGTTGTAAGAGCAGAATGGTAAAGGTGCTAGATTGGTTGAACGGAAGAGACTGGGTCTCGTTCCCTACAGGTTGCAGATTCGAATTGAAGGTCTGGGTAAGGAGTAAGTGTGTTAGGTTAGCAATGGGTTTTGCGTAATGCTATAGATCACTTGTACTCCGAGATCAAATTCTAGTGAAACCTTTCCTTGGTCATATCAGGCCCTTAGAGTTTTTATTCTTGAAGTGTGTCTTCAATAGGTTTCTCTTTGTAACTATTTCTGATGTTCTCTTTGTGTGATTCTTTGTTTACATTTGTTAATTGTATGTTGATTGTTCATAAGTTCATTACGTTATTTGTTAAAGAAAGTAATCTTGGATATCTTGAAGCTAGATAAATTGTTTTATCTCTTCATAGTGTACTGTTTTGTTCCGCAAATAATCTTAGTTAAGATTAGTTGTTCTTGAAATCACTGATTATCTTGAGAGTGTGTGCAGTGAAGTTTCTAAGAACAAAAAATTTTGAAAGAACCTATTGATCCCCCCTCTAGGTTCGGTTACTAGTACATTGGGTCTTAAACCATCTTGTTCACTAATCTCTTTTTCTTTTCATAGGATTAAAATAGCCTTAGTTTCCAACCCTAAAAAGAATTCAAGCTAGAATTAAGGCTCCATTTATTTCTCATAAACAAGAATCCCAAATGTGTTTTCCCTACATTCCAGTATTTGGGGAGGTAGGTAAAGTTTAGTCAGAAGGAAATAGAATCGGTCAATTGTAAAATGAAGCATTAATTTACGTAAAGTGGTTTCTATTTTGACAGAAGGTAATCTATTTTTCTAATTTTTCATTCTCCCACAACCCGCACTTTTCTCTTTTTCCTCGCGCTCCAAGCTTTATTATCTTTATATATATATATATATATATATATATATATATATATATATATAGATACCAATTTTCTTCCCAGGTGTTATCTTCTTGATTTTCAATGCAATATTCAATACTATAATCAGAATCATATTCTTCACAGTATGCATGAATAATATCAGTGATGGGATTTTCCAATGTGTATTGATATAATAAGAATGTGGAATAAACAGCAATGATGATATGATATGCAACTGATATAGGCATAGTACGATCAATTGATAAAAAGAGATTTAATAAGAGAAAAAGCTCTTGATTCATATTAAAAGTACTTACTTGATACACTGATACAAACTTTGATACAAAACACTCTTGATAAAATACAGGCACACTACAAGGATGATTATAGGAGAAAGAGGTTGATTGGATGATCGAAGAGGAGAAAGGGTTGATCGGAAAAGATTATAGGAGAGAAGGGGTGATTGAAGGTTATCGGAGGTATTTGTCAGAGTAGGGATGTTATCGGAGATGGATGATTGGAGAAAGGGTTGATTGGATGATCGAAGAGGAGAAATGATTGATCGGAAGATTATCGGAATAGTATGTAAGGGATGGTCGGAGATGATGGTCGGAGATTTTAGAGAGAGAGGCTCTGGTTTAGAGAGAGAAGCTCTGGAATGATTTTTGAGTCGTGGTTTGAAAATGAAGAGAAGAGTTCTTTATATAGGCGAGGGTGTGGAGAGAAAAGACTATAATATCCTTGCTTTTATGAACAGTGAAGGGTAATTTTGGAAAGAAGGAACAGTAAACGGAAACAGTAAAAGGAGGGGTAATATGGGAATTAAACATACTATTGACGTCATGACTGACCTAATATGATGACATAATCTGCTGACATTCTGCTGATATAATGCTGACGTAATCTGCTGATATAATGCTGACGTAATCTTAAATTGCTTCTTGTATTTTTGCTATTTCTTCCTCTGTGAGCTCCAATTGATAGTCTTCGTATGGATCTTGAGCATCTTGATATTCTGGTATTGACTTGATTTTGGTTGCAATTCTTCTGAATCATCAGATGATAATTGTGATAGTACTTCCAGTAGTTCTTTTTTGTAGTCATCTCTTGATTTGGCTGCTGCAAGCTTGGATTGAATCTGACTTTTTTGTGCTAGAAATTGTGGATGATGAGCTATTTGCTGCTGAGCTTGATTGATTGCAGTGATGATATTTTCAAAATTATATACGGACCACCATTTGATATAAAAACGTTGAGAAAGGATTTTTAAATGGTCTTGTTGGTGAAAATGAATTTCCAACTTAATATCCAAGGAACTAGGTTAAACTGTATATGAAAACAAAGGATAATAGGTATATTTTTGGCACGTGGGGTTTTCATAGCTGGATATTTAGGTAAGGAAGGAGTATCAAAAGGTTCTGGGGCCCAATGATCAAAGGCTAATTTTAATGGAGTGGGTAATAATTTTTCTGAGGAACCGAATCTTTCCCACCATTGGATAAACCATCCTGGTATGATATCTGCTTGAAAATTTTTGAATCTTATGAACCATGTGTGACGATGGGTTTTATTATCAAAAAATAGAGAAAAAGTCCATGCGTCTACATAGTCATAGTATGTGATATTTTTCAAATTTTTATATGGTACAGTCAATGAACGTAAAGTCCATGGCTGTCCCCATTCTTTTGCCGATATGATTCTTCTGATAGTAAATTTTGAAAAACCAATTTGAGAAGGATCATATTTGCAATGCGTCTGTTCAAATTCAACAGATTTAGTATCCATTAATATATACTGATAAAAAGCTTGTGTAAAACAAGGATTTTTTGGAACATAGTTCCATCCTGGAGGTAACATTTGTGATGCTGCCTGGTATGGATCTTGAAGGTTGTTATAAGGTTCTTCAATGATAGTTAAATGTCTGATATAATCCTTGGCAATGATATTCTCATTTTGTGGAATGGCAGAGGTGGTTGATATGGAAGACGATTTCATCTTTTGACTATATGTGGCTGATGATATATGAGTAGAAGGAGGTGGTTTAGGACCTGGAACACGAGGAGTTGGACCTCTTGGTGATGATATTTGGCCAAGTACAGTAAAATGATCTGCTATTGGAATTGTAGGAATGGGAGTACTATTAGGAGAAGGATTGTGAATAGGAGGGAAAATATTATCAGAAAGAAAATCTTCATATGATATCTTTTTAGAATTGGAAGAGGAGGAACTCATTTTCCCTGTAGAAATTCACGGGTTAAAAAATCAGGGATAGAATTAGAAGTACCTTTAATATGTTCTATATCAAATTCAAATACAGAAAGAAGAGCTTGCCAACGGGCAAATAAGTGTTTTGATGCAAGATTTTTGACATCTTTTTCTAAAACTTCTTTGGCTGATTTACAATCAATACGTATTAAAAACTTTTGATTTAAAAGATCATCTTGAAATTTTAAAACACATAATACAAGAGCTAAAATTTCTTGTTTGATCGTACTATACTTTTGTTGTGTACTATTCCATGCATGTGAATGATATCTACTATTTGTTCAATGGATGAATCATGCATGCGTTGTTTTAATATTCCACCATAACCAATATTTGATGCATCAGTTTCTACTATTTTAAATGCATGAGGTGATGCAATACCTAAACAAGGTAATTGTTTAACATGTTTCTTTATTTGTTGTACTATTGCTGTATGTTGATCTGTCCAAGGAGAAGGTTTCTTTTTTAATCTATTGAACAAAGGTTTACATATTAATCTGAGGTTTTTATAAAATTCACCAATATAATTTAGACTGCCAAGGAATCTTTGTAACTGTTGTTTATCAGTTATTTTGTCTGGAAATTTATCAGCAAATTCTATAGCACGTGTGAAAGGAGTAATAGTACCTTGATATATAGTATGACCTAAGAATCTTACTTTTGTTTGAAATAATTTGATTTTCGGAGCAGAAAATACTAAACCATTCTGTTCAATAATTTTATGAAATTTATGTAAATGAAACCAATGTTGTTTAATAGATGTAGAAAAGATTAATACATCATCAATATAAACTAAAGCAAAATCTGTATATGGAGTAAATATATCATTCATAATATTTTGAAATTCTGAGGGTGCATTTTTTTAAACCAAAAGGCATGACATTCCATTCATAATGACCAAAAGGAACCGTGAAAGCAGTTTTATAACGATCCTCTTCCGCCACTTGAATTTGATAAAAACCTGATTTCATATCAAATTTAGAGTAAATGCAAGCATTATGCAAACGATTTAATAAATCTTTTTTATTAGGTATAGGATAACGTATCCAACGTAAAGCCTTATTCAAAAGTTTATAATTTATAACTAGGCGTGGGACACCACGTTCTAATTCTGCTTTACCCCAAACATAAAATGCAGCACAACTCCAAAGTGATTTAGAGGGTCGTATTAAACCTTTATCTAATAACAATTGAATTTCTTTTTTACAAAATTCTAATTGTTCTTGATTCATTTGTATTGGTCTGGCTTTTGTAGGTATATTTCTTTCAGAAAAATCGGGTTCATATGGTAAATGAATGATATGCTTTTTCCTATTCCAAAATGCATTTGGTAAATTAGAACAAACTGTATTTTCTAATAATTGTTGAAATTTTTTGATATCATCTTGACAAGTGGTTTCTTGAATTTTTCTTCTATTGTTTTATATATGATTTCCTTTTGTAGAAATTGTAGATGTTGTTGTTTACGATATAATTTATCTTGTTGTAATCTATGTATTTCTTTATGAATTGACACATTTTTAAGTGCTTGTATATCTTTTGTAAAAGGAGGATAGTAAAATAGAAAAGTAATTTCATGATCTAATATTTTAGAAGTAATTCCTTTTTCTGTTACAATAAAAGGATATAATAATGCAAGAAAAGGATTGCCTAATATGACTTTGGAAGATAAATTTTTTATTAAACAAATGTAGTTTGCAAACAAAATCCATTATTACATATATGTACATTAGGAACTTTATATTTAATAGATAATTTTTTACCATCCGCTTGAGATAAGCGTTCAGTGGTTTTCTGAAAATATTTTGAATCAATTAATCCTTCTTGTATGCAATTTAAATCAGCACCAGAATCTACTAATGCTATAGTAGTAAAACTGTAATCTTGAATACGTATAACTATTTCAACATGCCATTTTTGAAAAATAATTCTATCAATGATTTGTAAAAAGGTTCAAAAGTAGTAGAAGTAGAATGTATAATTTCAGGAGGTAAATCATCAGTTGTTAATTCAGAAGTTGATGGTTGTTGTGTTTTGAGTAAACATATTTCTGTTAATAATTTATCAGTAATTTGAATAAGATTTGTTTGTGTATTTTGTAATTATTTAATCTCTTGTTTTTGTATTTGTATTTCTTTCTGTAAAGATTGTAAAGTGATAGGTGTTTGAGATTCTTTATCAAATCGTGCAAGAACTTTATTAAAATCCTGATAATTTATTCTAGAGGGTTGTGATATTGGTTTTATTTCTTCTGTATTTAAAGTTTTCATTTTGATTAAATATTCCTGTTGTATCATAGGATCTGATATATGTGTTATAGCATCTAATAATAATTGATCAGTGTTGGTTAATACTAATATTTGTTTATTATTACATTGACAAATATCATCTAAACAATTACATAATTTTGCAGGTGAATGATGTGAAGAGGATGATGTGGAACTTTTAGAATCAGATGTGGAAGAATCATATGATGTATTAAAAAGATTTTAGCAATATGTTGTTTTTGTTCATCTGATAAATCTAAATTCTTAATAGCTTTTTTAACATAACATTTAGCGGCAAAATGTCCGGTTTTACCACATTTCCAACAAACAGGGGCAGTGGTTGATGTTGATTTTTGTTTTGATTTTTTATGACGATATTTAGGTTTATATTTTTTAATATCAGGTTGATAATTTTTATATTTTTTATAAGGTTTATATGATTTATTTTGTGCACAATATGGTTTTCCAAAAATGCAAGGATTTCAATCCTCAGAGCTTAAATAACTTAATAGTATGGTATGTTGAGTGCATATATTTCCAGATAATTTACTTTAATATTGGATACAACAATTTATCAGGTGAGTTTGATTTCTGTATATTTGCGACAATATTTTTATTTTTGGTGCATAACAAATTTTTGTCATCCATCCGTACAACTATTTGCATATCATTAAAATTATGTATATATTTAAATTTACTCCAATTTATATCTTTGAATTTATTAAAACATCAAAAATATATAATATCAATAATCTGATATATCATCAGCAAATATAATTTTAATGATAAATGTTTAATAATAATATAAATTAAGACCTCCACGACTCAAACAACATCAAAATGATATTTCAAGAAAGGATATTATCCTTTTAGATGCCAAACATCCACGTTTTTTTTATAATATTTCAAACATCTAAATTTCAAACATTTGTCTCTTTTTCCCATTTTTTTTTCCATAACACAAAACAAACATTTTTAGGCACATTCTCTTTAAAACCAAAAAACAAATTTGTTAATTCTTCTAAATCTCAATGGTTATCACATTGAAACTAATAATGAATAAGATCATCTAAACTTAAAAAACTAAATACTTCAAACATCTGGCTATTCTTCACCAAACGCCTAAAACAAGTTCACATGATAAATTCACTATATGCAACAGAAAAAGCTTTTATCGCACAATGTTATGTATTATGAAAAGAATGCTAAGTAAGATTAATTCGTCTCATTGTCTTTTGAAAAGTAAAACAAAATGAATTTTGTTCCAATGCTAAGAACCGATGTAATAATATGAGGCGATACGAAGTATATCTTGACATCAAATGAACAGGAAGAACTGGATGTGTATGCCAGTTAAACCAGTGTCCAGTTCTGGTGGAATTTGGCGTTTGAGTCGTTGGTGAACCCTGTGCGTTGCAAGTGAGTTTGTTCGAGATGAAGATCTCTATAAGTAAGTGACAGAGTTTGAGAACGATTGTGCTTGTTAGAAATGCTCCATTACATCTAATGAGAGTCCTCATCACGAAGAATTAGAGCCATTCATGCTAAGGCGGAAGAACAAGGGGGAAGATCACCTATATCTAACTGATATGGACGAATTAAGCCGAGTTTGATTAATGCAAATTAAGGTAAGTATCCGTATAGAATTTTAAATTCCCCTTGAAGGTAAACTCCGAGTATCTAAGAATTCCATACCAGGAATAGTACGAAGTCACACCAACCTTCAGGATTGGAATATCTTAGTAGTGAAATCGGTCTTTCAATAATTACCATGTCATTTTACGCTCTAGTAAAACATGAAAAATGTCAAAAAAATAAGGAACAAGGGGATTAGTTCAAGTTGCGTGCGAGGAGGATGCGTTGTTCTTCTGTGTCTTAGAGATGCTAGGTTCACAGACAAGTGGTATCATCGAGTCCAGCCTTCACAATGGTCCAATCCATTTTGATTGTTTCATTTTACCTTAAGTTTAAGTGATAAACAAAAGCCTTAACCTGAACATTAAAACTTCAGGTTATGAAATGTTAGAAGGAAGTCAACAGCTTTGATCTATAGGATTTACTATAAGTGGGACCAACCTTGTCCATGCTCTCCTTTAAGCCTTTATCAAATCGTGCAAGAACTTTATTAAAATCTTGATACTACATATTTAAAGTTTTCATCCTTGTCAGGATCTGTATATGTCATCGATCACCATTGAGCAGCAGAATCACATCAATAAATAGGCTGTCTTTTACCACATTTCCATCGATACACTCCGTGACATGCATCAATCAGAGGATGAGGGTAAGAGAGAATTGGAGCTCTAAGAATCAAGTTTACTTATCAGAGGAAAAGTGCTCACATGAACTCCAGTCTCTTTAAAGAGAGCCTACAGCTACAGAACCTATGATACATACTGCAATGCCACGAATATGTAACTATGAATGCATTTAATTAACAAAGAAGTAGAAGTCTTCATGACTGTTCAATAAACATGCATGTACGTCAGATTATCTTAAAGCCATGTATTGCTATAAAGGTAAGTATAGTCGTTCGTAGCGATGGGATACCTTTTAAGAAGTACTGGACACGTTTGAGTTTGTTGGCTTCTTCCAATTTCTAATCTATAAGCGAAGTGGTCTTATAAGTTTTCCCACTGTGAAAAGTATCTGATCTAAACTGATCGCTATTTACGCCAACATAATTCGTGGAACCAGTCATCTAAGCGCAATTAATTAATGTCAAGAGGGCTGATCATATAGAGTCCTAACGATATGGATAGAATTAATGCAAGAGAGTTTATCATCATTAACAAGGAAGAAAAGAACTGTATACATTTAAAGACGACTTTGAGGACGTTGTAATTGGGTCCAAAAAATTAATTGCAACTTCCAAGAGACGCCGGGTCACGTCATCAAATATATATACATGGGCCTCATCAGCATTTCTAATTAATTCATTTAACCTGCCAAACTCACTTGGCCGTGCAATCTTGCCGTTAAATGACTTCTCCGGCAGTCAACGTAACTTACTCCGGCAATCGTTTTAAAAAATAGAGAATTGGGCTAAACTTTCTCCGGAAAGAAAGCTCAATATCTTCACCACTACTGTACAGTAGTGGACGAACTCATGAGGAAATGACCAAAGATATCCGTACCGCTTCTGCCTAGGTTATACTACTTGCTCACAATTAAGCACATATTATAACTAATAGATGGAGATCAGCAAATTTCTTATGAGATTGATTACATTATAAAGAGGATTAATTATATTTGGTAAAAACTTGATAGTTATCAGAGTTTAGACTAAGAACAGAAAGAGAGCATATTAGTCAGTACATGATAATTGATGATTGCTATGGAAGAACTTGCATAATCAGTGACGAAATCATGAGATAAATTAGACATGAGGGAGGGCAATTACACAAAAATAAAATTTGAGGGTCAAAATATAGTAAAAGTCATTAAAAAAGAATTTTTTTCCTCAAGAGAATTTTTTTTTTCACTAATTTTGATGGGGTTGGCCAGGAGGCCCATATATGGCTGCTGGTACGTCTGAGTGTATACTCTATGTAAACTTTATAGTATAGTTTATAGTCTATTTATCACGGCTAGCGTGTATGCTATTTGTGTACTGCATAATATATGGTTTACCATGTGTAGATAAGCATATATATAATATATACTCAGTGCATCTAGCATGAAATATATCTATCTAACAACGCTAGCTAGTAGCGCCCATTACAAAATAGTATATACACAACGATATTAAATAATCAATGGACAATAATATTGGCAGTCTCTAAATTATATTCAATGGTTGTATCTAATTTGTTTGAATTAGAAAGTATGTTCATTTTATTTGTATTATCATCGGTCGACCTTTATTTTAATTGGTTTAAGCGTTTATAAGGGCATCATTTTAAAAAGTTCTGCAAATACAAAGAGTTACTACAATCAGTAACATTTTAAAAGAGCACATTTTATACATTACTCGTACGGAATAAAATATGAAATATAATATAATAGCTCAAAAAACAAAAATTACAAATGTCCACATGGCTCCCAGAAGTCAGGCCCATGATCAATATCGTCCCCTATGCCTATCCATATATATCCTCCCCCCAGCAGTTAGGCATCCCTTTGGTTATATCAGCGATAGACACACTCAACTTCTCCAACACTTCGTTGACTGTGTCGAGCTGGCTAGGAATGGAACTTATCTCCTGCTTCCAGTCTTCTATTTGTCCCAAAGGCTCGCCAATGCCTTTCATTCGGTCCTTTAACCGTGCCTGAGCTTGGCTCATACTTTCCAGTTTGTCCATCACACTATGGAGAGTAGTGGATGTACGTGTATGATCCTGCCGCATGTTCTGCATCAATTCCTTCGTCCTGTCTAATCGTGCCTCGATAGGTGCCAACCTGACACGAAACATGACTTCTAGATCAGACATAAAGGAGGCCAACCACGCAGGACTCTGTGTTTCGTCCGCCTGGCTAGAGTTCTTCTCACGCTCATTCAGCCCCTGAGAATGTTGCATTTGAACACCTGGCTGCGTCGTTTGAGACTGCTTAGTACGCTGAGCTGCTGCTGCCCGTCGTGAGCCTTCATGCCCCATACTACAAAATTTTTAGCCAAAAATTGGCATTATTATTTTGAAACAAATTATCTCACAGAAAATCATATTTTGGTATGAATTTTAAGATGGGCATAAAGCAGTCAACCCTGCAGCACTAGGCCGTGTGCCATGCGTCTGGCTAGAGTTCTTTCCACCCTTTGTCGGCCCCTCAGAATGTTCTGGTTGATGAACACTTGGTTGGGTCTTTTGAGACTGATTCCTACGCTGAGTTGGTGTCGCCTGTTGTGAGCTTCCATGCCTCATACTACAAAATTTAAGGGTAAAATTTGACATTATTTTTTTTTTCGAATCTTAATTTCGTCATAAAAAGAACCATTTTTTGGGACGAATTGTAACTTCCACCCAAAATGATTGTTTGTCACGCTTTTTAGGAAAAAACATGAAGGAGCCCAACCGTGCAGGACTGGGTGTGCCTTGTGCCAGGCTAGAGTTTTCTCCATCCTTAATCGACTCTTCAAAATGTTGTGGTTGATAAACACCTGGCTGGGTCGTTTCAGAAGGTTGGGTCACCCTAGCTGTCGCCGCCTGTTGTGAGCTTGAATGCCCAAAACTACAAAATTTGAATCCAAAATTAGACATTATTTTTTTGGACGAATTTTAATTTCATCACGAAAGTACAAGTTTTTTAGTAATAAATTTTAAATTCAGCCCAAAATGATCGTTTGTCATGGTTTTTAGGATCAGACATAAAGGAGGCCAACCATGTAGGACTAGGTGTGCCATGCGACTGGCTAGAGTTCTTTCTTCCCTTCGTCGGCACTTTAGAATGTTGTGGTTGATGAAAACCTGGCTGGATCGTTTGAGACTGCTGGGTCCCCTGAGCTGGAGCCGCCTGTTCTAAGCTTTCTTGGTCGATACTGCAAAATTTGGCATTATTTTTTTAAACAAATTATAATTTTAAAGTATCATTTTTTGCGATGAAATTTAGAATTCAGCAAAAATGATCGTTTGTCAGCTTGTTAGGATCAAACATAAAAGAGGCCAACCATGTAGGATTAGGTGTGCCATGCGTCTGGCTAGAGTTCTCTCTTCCCTCTATCGGCCGTTTAGAATGCTGCGGTTGATGAACACTTGGCTGGGTCGTTTGAGACTGCTGGCTCCCCTGCGTTGGTGTTGTCTGTTGTGAGCTTTCCTGTTCGATACTACAAAATTTTGCATTATTTTTTTGAAACAAATTTTAATTTTGTATAAAAGTACAATTTTTTATTTTTTTTATTTTTATAAATTTAGAATTCAACAAAAATGATATTTTGTCACTTTTGTTAGGATTATACATAAAGGAGGCTAACCATGTTGGACTAGGTTGTGCCATGCGCCTGGCTAGAGTTCTCTCTACCCTCTTTCGGCGATTCAGAATGTTCTGGTTGATGAACACCTGGCCGGGTTGATTGAGACTGCTTGGTCCACTGAGCAGCTGGTGCCTCCTGTTGTGACCTTGCATGCTCGATACTACAAAATTTGAAATGCAAAATTTATCATTATTTTTTTTTTGGAACAAATTTTAATCTTGTCACAAAAAGCACCATTTTTTGGGATGGAATTTAAAATAAAGCAAAACTGGTCGTGATATTTTTAGAATCAGACATAAAGGAGGCCAACCATGTATGACTAGGTGTTCCATCCGCCTGGTTAGAGTTCTCTCCACTCCTTGTTGGCCCATCAGATTGCTGTGGTGGATGAACATCTGGCTCGGAAGTTTGAGACTGCTTGGTACTATAAAATTTGAAGGCAAAATTGTGCATTTATTAGTTTTTTAAAACAAATTTTAATCTTCTCACAAAAGTCACCATTTTTTGTGATGAAAATGATTATGACATTTTTTTGGATAGACATAAAGGAGGCCAACCATGTAGGACTAGGTGTGCCATGCGCCTCATGACAAGAGTTCTCTCCACCCTCAGAATGTTGTGGTTGATGAATACCTGCCTGGTCCGTTTGCGACAGCTGGGTCGTCTTAGCCGATGCCGCTTGTTGTGAACTCGCATGCCCGATACTACAAAATTTGGCGTTATTATTTTTTGAACAAATGTTAATTTCATCACACAAAAGCACCATTTTTTGGGATGAAGTGTAACTTCCACCCAAAATGATTGCTTTTTAGGAAACAAATAAAAAGGAGGCCAACCTTGCAGGACTAAGTGTGTCATGCGCCTGGTTAGAATTCTCTCCACCCTTTGCTGGGCCCTGAGAATCGTGTGGTTGATGGACATCTGACTGGGTAGTTTGAGACTGCCGAGTCCCCTGAGCTGGTGCCGCTTGTTTTGAGCTTGCATGCCCAACACTGCAAAATTTGGGGTCATTTTTTTGGAAAAAAAATTTAATTTCGTCAGAAAACACCATTTTCTTTAATGAATTTCAAATTCGATGCAAAATGGTTGTTTTTCATGCTTTTTAGGATCAGACATAATGGACGCCAACCATGTAGAACTTGGTGTGCCGTGTGCATCGTTAGAGTTCTCTCCACCCTTCACTTGCCCCTGAGAATGTTGTGGTTGATGAATACCTGGCTGGGTAGTTTGAGACTGCTGGATCCTCTGAGCGGGTGCCGCCTGTTGTGAGCTTGCATGCCCGGGACTTCAAAATTAGGAAGCAAATTTGGCGTTATGTTTTTTGGAAGGTAATTTAAATTTTTTCGCAAAAATAGTTTTTGGGTACAAGCATTGGAACCATACCCTGTTTTTGAATTAAGCATCCAATTGTCGTCGGTGCTCACATGCCATGCACAGTAACCAAGCAAATTCTTTTCCTTAGCATATTGAATCCTCTTAGCGATACGCTCCCTATCGTCGTAACTAATCGAAGTTGCAGTTGCGTACGAAGGAGTCGCTCCTTTAGCCGGTGCAAGCCCGAGGACTACTTTTTGACAATCCAATCCTGCCTCTATCCAAGCATTGATCTCGGTCTCCCAGCTTGGTTGTTGTTCTTCACTGCGCCACGGAGCATGTGATCCAATCTGATTCGGTAATTTATCTGGGGAATGGAAGTTGTAGGGCAGTACATTGATCCAGTCCAAGCTACTACAAGTAGCAGGAATCGAATTTGGGTCACGGTGTGGTGAGCAAAAGATCTGTGCTGTCAGAAGCAATGGCTTATTCCGTGTGATATTCGCCACGTACAAAATTTCATTACGCCATTCACTGAGGAGTACACGAAAGTAGCGACATTCGTCTTCTGCGGAGGGGTACAGCCAGCTGAGGTCAAGGCCATTAAATCCGTTAATTGCTGCATTCCCTACGGCAGAACATATGAATGATTTACGACTACTTTCCTGGCTGGCCATGGCAGCAAAGATTGCAGTATTAGTGGTTGGCCCACCAATGGATAAAAGGGTTTTAACGTTGGGGTTTCTGCGTTTCACGATTCTGTTGAAGGTTCGGAAATCGCTCATGGTTTGAGAAGGAAAGGTAATCTGAAAGGTCTTGGGGTCGAGGTCGGCAAAGGTAAAAAATAGATGGGTGAAATTGCTGGACTCTATTTTATCCACCGGGAATCCACTTATCGGAGACCAGTATCCGGCTTTCACAAAGTCCGCCGTCATTTTACGGATCAAGCAGGGCTGTATATACTCTGGCTTGCAGAGTATGAGATATTTCTCGGTATTTAATTTGGAGCATTAATGGAAGAGAACTTGTACATATATATAGAGACCTTTGGTCCCTCCTGGAATTAAATATGTATCAGCTATTTGTTGAGGTTGGTATGAAATGATTCCACGCTTGTAATGTCATAATATTATCTAAAATTTGTGCTTCGCTACAATTTAGGTAGTTCCGTTAGTAGTGATGGGATATTTGTTGACCTATTTGCTAGTGGACAACTATGAGATTGTTGGCTTTGTTCAATTTGTAACCTTTCATTTTTTGTCCATTTCTTCTTAGTGGGTGAAATATACTGAACAGAAACAATTATTAAGTATTTGATTTCTGATATGATACCCCCACCCCCAAAGGAATTGGTCAAGGAAAAAATTTCAGATCATACTCTTGTCAAGAAAAACAAAATAAGACATTATTTTCCAAAAGGCAACAAACATTTGAAAAGAAAGCAAACAACTCAGGAGAAACATTCAGAGACGACATTGAGTTGTTCGACCGGACTTTTTGAGGGCTATTAATGAGACCAAGACTTCCTTAATCAAATTCTTAAAGATTGGCCGAAATAGGTTCCCTATACCTCGTAATATCAAATTGTTTATTACCTGATCAATTATTGTTGCTTTAGAATATTGAGTCAATTATAAATAGTTAATGGACAAAGACTTGGTTCAACAATGAAGATTAGCCAAGATTGACCTTGTAATTTCAAACTATAATTATGGTATGAACTTTGTTTATAATTACTATCAATTTATAGATAGCTTCGTATATAATGAAGGGATCGTAGACTTATTAACAAGTCGACAATATTGAGTTTGTTGGCTTCTTCTAATTTCTACTCTTTGTTTCTTTTCATACATAGGAGTAAGTTCATAGTCTTAGTAGGAATATGTTGGACTAAGTAAATGCATGACCACTCTTGAAAACTGATCTCTAATTCTCTAATAAGAAATTTTCGCAATTCTTATGATGGCGGGATCGTAGAATATTAACTAGTAGACAACTTTGAGTTTGTTGGCTTCATCCAATTTCAACTCTATTTGTTTTTTTTCGATTAAATGAGTAAGATTGTTTAGTGGAAGATAATTGTTATGATCAGGTCTATCTTCCCCACTAAAAACTGGAAGGAACAAAGTCCAAAATGAAAGATACACGAGATTACGTCACGGTAATTAATATTTCTTGCAGCAATCTTACAAATTTTGTATGCCCATTTATTCACTCTATGTGGAGTTGTACCTTAAATGTATAATTTATCTCTTATTATTTGAAACATAGATAAGTGGATATAGTCGGGATTAATCTTAATTAGTTGTCATTCCAAACTCAAATGGTCCGAATTATTCGGGGTTTGTCTATCTCGGGAGTCCAAGATAATATAATTTAACTTGCCTCGAAATTAATCCTTGTTTTTACCCCAATCATTCGATCGATTACTCTCATAGATCATGATCAGGACGAATGGGTGTTTGATGCGTACATGCCGATGTTTAATTTATTGTTGCCAGAATAGGTGAGGCAGAATGATAATAAAAAAGCAAGTGAGTCAATAGAGTATGAACATTACCAATTATTGCCAATTAATGTAGCTTTGCATGCATCAGCAAAGAATTGGCTGAACGTTATTTAATAAAAGTTGACAAAAAATTTTATTCGATGCATCACATAACATTAAATTCTCTTAAATTTTTTTTATTGCTCACTTCATTCAATTTTTAATCCTTATTTTTTTGTCTTTTTCATGATCAGTAATATAACATGAGCTTCTCCATATTTTTACAAAATTAATAGATATGAGATAAGTTAAATAAATATGTACAAACAGAAAATATAAGGAGATTCAATGGCGTGTGAGACAGCATATATATATATAT
Organism: Morella rubra; assembly: GCA_003952965.2. Lineage (NCBI taxonomy): Eukaryota > Viridiplantae > Streptophyta > Magnoliopsida > Fagales > Myricaceae > Morella > Morella rubra. The sequence continues at coordinate 371,847 of CM025853.1, read as the reverse complement.
ACCTATTATTGCCATGTATATAGCATACTGAGTCAATAGATTCCCTATACCTCGCTCGTAATGAAGGGATCATTGACCTATGAACTACTGGACATTGAGTTTGTTGGCCTTATTCAATATATATTATTGCTATGTATATAGCATACCGAGTCAATAGATTCTACACTCACACGTTGACTATGAACGCATCTTAAATGAAGGAGTCAATCGCTTGACGTTGACCTATGAACTACTGGCTAGACATTGAGTTTGTTGGCTTCATTCAATATATATATATATTATTGCTATGTATATAGCATACCGAGTCAATAGATTCCCTACACCTTGCTCGTAATGAAGGGATCGTTGACCTATGAACTACTGGACATTAAGTTTGTTGGCTTCGTTCAATATATATATTCTTGCTATGTATATAGCATACCGAGTCAATAGATTCCCTACACCTCGCTCTTAATGAAGGGATCGTTGACCTATGAACTACTGGACATTGAGTTTGTTGGCTTCATTCAATTTCTAACCTTTTCCTTTATTTATTTTTTTTTATAGGAATAAGTTAGTACTCTTGGTAGGAAAATAATTAATATGAATCCGCAAACACCAAAGTCGCCCTTGAAGGATTCAAGGTGGAACTTATAAGTCACAAGAAGACGATTGTAATTAATAAGCAGAGGTTAATGATACTATATCTCCAAGAATGATACTGTTGATCAAGAAGATTCCTTACGATATGGATAGAGTACGTTCGAGAATCCCATTATTAACAGGACGAAGGTTAATTCACGGGAACAAATGGGATTGAGCAGGGTCATGCGTTGTTAACTTAGGGCTTAGTTTGATGCTTTAGTTAAAATGAAAACTTCTAATTGACGTCTTCTCGAACCTGCAAACACCAAACTCGCCCTTAAAGGGATGGCAACACTCTGATGTCTAAGTTTGCACGGGTTACCAAATATAGTGTAGAGGATCGATGGACTTGGGCGACAGTTTGCTCATACAATAACAAGGTTTGAAAGTGAATGCTTTGAGTAAGTTGGAAAATATAGATAAAATTTGAGATTGAGACTTTATATATAGGAGTTTCTAATTGATATTCAAAGGCTCAACAAGCTTAAAAACTTAGCCCACGATTCTCAACCGGTTCCACTGCTGGAGCGACCAGTTGAGCATAAAACCCATTTTCTTGATATTTTGACATTCTTACCTTAAAACTAACACTCCATATATGAATTTAAAACTTAAGAGTTCAAGTGTAAGATTTATCATGAGTGTAAGTGTGTTCTTTATCATGAGCGGGTTAAAGATTTACAGAAAGGGATAAATATATTTTGCACCATCTAACTATTGGAGTTTTGAAGCTTTAAGTACCTCTTATCTATTATTTTTGTTACATTAGATCCACCAAATATTGATTTCAATTATCAATTTGCAGCCTCCTTTAAAATTTCCCCTAAAGTCTTGAAGCTTCTCGTTTTGATCTCCATTTTATTTTTTGATCCTTGATTTCTTGAATTTTTATCACATACTCATACTCATGTTGCTCTCTTCTTGGATCCATTATATTTCAACAATATAACATTTTTATTGTTATCATCAAAATATCGATTGTGAACAAAGATCTGCAAATATGTACAACATATATTTACAACATAAGTCATATAACATTATAAGGTACCTATGGTAATACATATACATATAATAAGCATATGTAGAATAAATGTGTGCAATATATTGGGGATGTTCTTTTCCCCAAAATTTCAGGGTATGGAAATTTTCAGTAAAACAAACACACTCCAAAATTTTTAACTTTTACACATATACACTTTACTTTTCACAAACCCCAATAAATCTCAATAAAGTAAAGATTCCAAAATTTCAGGAATATTCCCCAAATTTTGGCAAACGAACGCCTCCAATTATATAGTGTATTTATGATGTATGTGATAATCCATATAGAAAATTTACAGCAAGGTATATGTCTATTGTACTCATACGATTTATTAATTTTAGTCGGTAGAACATAAAATATATATATTTACACTTTATAATATAGTGTACAGTCTATGTCTCTTTATCACATGTAGTATGTATGTATGATGTTTGTGTACTACGTACGTACATACTTTCTATATACTGTACTCGAGGTTTATTATGTGCAGATCAGTACATGTATAATATATCCTCAGTGCATTAGCCTCATAGATATAATCTATATATGTAACAATGCTAGTAGCCCATTACTTAAATAATAGTATATACACTAAGATATTATTATTAAATAAATAGTAGACATAATTGGCAGTCCCTAAATTATATTTTAATGGTTGTATATATCTAAGTTTTTTTTTTTTGAAAGACTATACATTTTATTTGTATTATCATCGGTCCTTTCATAGACATTGAATACAAGGAAATACTACAATGAGTAATGATCTTAAAAGTTCATATTTTACACATTTATACTAGTACAGAATAAAATAAGAAATACATAATAGCTCAAAAATAAAAATTACGAATATCACGACATGGCTGCCACAAGTCAGTCCCATCCACATCGTCCCCTAGGCGACCCATCCGAATCCTCATCCTCATCCCCCTGGCAATATTTAGGCATCGCTTCGCTTATATCGGCGACAGACATACTCAACTTGTCCAACCCTTCATTGACTGTGTCGAGCTGGGTAGGAATGGAACTCATGTCCTGCATCGAGTCCTCTATTCGTGCTAGAGCCTGGCCCATGCCTTTCGTTCGGTCCTTTAACCGTGCCTGAGCTTGGCTCATGCTCTCCTGTTTGTCCTCCACACGCTGTAGAGTAGCAGATATCTGTGCCTGATCCTGCCGCATGTTTTTCATCAACTCCTCTGTCATATCTAATCGTGCCTCGATAGGCGCCAATCTGGCCCGAAACACGACTTCTAGATTAGAGATAAAGGAGGCCAACCATGCAGGTCTATGTGTGTCCTGCCCCCGGCTAGAGTTCTCCTCACATTCTGTCGACCCCTGAGAATGATATTGTGGCTGATGAACACCCGCGGGTTGGGTCGACGTTTGAGACTGCTGGGTCCCCTGTGCCGGTTCCGCCTGTTGTGAGCTTACATATCCGGGACTACAAAATTTGAAGGCAAAATTTGGCATTATTTTTTTGTCGCAAAATTTTTATAAACACCATTTTTTGGGATGTATTATAATTCTACCCAAAATGATTGGCTTTAAGAGAAATTTTTTACCGTCCCCAAAAAATGTGTCCAGAATAGTGAGTACTGTATGTTATAGTGTATAGTCAAATAGGGGCCCACATGACAGAAGAAATTCAAATAATGCGTTTCTATACACTAGACAAGTATTAATATTTTTTTGGGTAAGTAAGATAATAGTATTAAACAGAACAGAAACAGTTTGGCTAACACAGCCTACAAGAAGAGGCCGGGTCAAACAACCCCAAGGGTCAAGCCCCAGAAATTAACACAGAATAAATCAGTTTGGTATCACAACCTTAACGAAGCAGAGAGCACAAAATTATGTTGCCCTCGTAACGGAGCAATGGTTAGCTAAGGGCTTGGCTATAATTCTAAATGAAAAATTGAAATAGATACTTAAGCGATTCGAACCGTACCCTGTTTCTGAAAGCATCCAAATGTCTTTGGTTCCCACGTGCCATGCAAAGTAACCAAGCAAATTCTTTTCCTTAGCATATGCAATCTTCTTACTGATACTCTTCCTATCGTCGAAATTAGTCGAAGGCGCAGTTGGGTACGAAGGGGGTGCTCCTTTAGCCGGTGCCGTAACTTTTTTCTTATTTCCATTTACTGGCAACCATGCGTACCCAACAAATGCAAGCCCGAGAACTACCTTTTGATTATCCACTCCTGCCTCTATCCAAGCATTGATCCCGGCCTCCCAGCTTGGGTTCTTTTCTGTACTGCGCGACGGAGCATTTGCTCCAATCTGATTCGGGAAGTTATCCGGGGAATGCAAGTTGTAGGGCAGTACGTTGATCCAGTCCAAGTTACGACAAATAGCACGAACCGAATGTGGCGAGCTAAAGACCTGTGCTGTCAGAAGCAATGGGTCATTGCCGCTGTATCCGCCTCGGTCAAAATGGCATTATGCCATTCACTGAGGAGTGCACGAAAGTAGCGACTTTCGTCTTCTGTCGACGGGTACAGCCAGCTGAGGTCAAGGCCGTAGAAATTGTTAGTTCTTGCAAGCGCTATGGAGGAAGTTATGAATGATGCAAGATTGCTTTCCTGGCTGGCCATGGCAACAAAGGTTGCAGTATTAGCAGTCGGTCCACCAATGGATAAAAGGGTTTTAACGTCGGGGTTTTTTCGTTGCACAGTTTCGGTGAAAGTTTGGAACTCGTGCTTGGTTGCGGTAGGAAAGGTGACTTCATAGGTCTTGGGGTCGAGCTCGGCAAAGGCACAAAATAAATAGGTGAAGTTGCTTGAATCTATATTAGCAACCGCGAAACCACTGATCGAAGACCAGTATCCGGCTTTCACCAAGTCCGTCGTCATTGTAGAGATCAAGCCGGGCGGTGTAATCTGGCTTAGAGACTATGAGATATTCCTCGGTGTTTAATTTGGAGCATTTGAAAGAGAACCTTTACATATATATAAAGCCTTTCATCCCTCTTTTTGCAAAAGAGCATTTGAGGTTGTTCCAACTGGTATAAAGCGAAAACTTTCTCACTACCACGCGCATGCTCGTGTGTGCTTATCTAAAAGACAAGTTTTTGTACCAGTAATAAATTACTAATAAAAGAAGAATTGAACAATGGCACAGCTCATATTTCTGATTAACATTGATTGACTTATCTTCGTTGTAAAAATTAGACACGCACTTAAAGACAAATTTGAGGTTGTTGGGTTCAAAAATTTAATTGAATATTCAAATGTGCTCTAAGGTTAGGTCCACAATAACTTGTAAGAAATGCTACGTCATGAGCTCCCTCTGTTTTTGCAAAAGAGCAACAGATAAAATAAAAACAAATGTGTACAGAGATAATATATATAAGTGTACAATAACGTGTGAGACAACATATATATATATATGCCCTATTATTGCTATATCATACTGAGTCAACAAATAGAATACCCATTAACTATACTGGACAACTTTGAGTTTGTTGGCTTTATCCAATGTCAACTCTCTCTTTTTACCGTTTTAATTAATGATTAATTTTTTTTAATGTAAAATAATTAATGTGAAGAGGTCTATCTTCCGCCCACTAATAAAAAGGAGGAACAAAGTCCAAAATTACGCCACGTAATTCTTGGAAGCAGCAATATCTTACTAATTTTGTATACCCTTTTATTCGCTTAATTTATGTGCAGTACTTGTACCTTAAATGCCCCAAATTAAAGAGTGTTAATTAACTAGTGCCCGTCATACAGTAGTTTACTTTGAAGAACAATATTATGATAAAATGAAATACACTTTAAATCAAATGTACCAAATAGAACTAAACACCAAAATGTCTTTTCAGCCTATTTTTAAAACCCCAGCGGCCAAACACCAGTAAATAAATAATTTTCTTGGAAAATAATTTCAGTTGAATTCTTATTCCACCTGAAAAAAAGAAAAAAACAGCCTTAGTGGAATTCTAATGTGCTCCCCCCGCCCCACTCTTCCCAAAAGCCAATTAATGCTCTTGTCCAAAAAACACAAAATGGATATTTCTTAGAAGGCGACTGCTGCTCGTCTTCTTCTCGAACCCGCAAACACCAAATTCGCTATTGATGGGATGGGAACACTGGGATGACTAAATTAGCCCGGCAGGGTTCTCAAATAGGGGCGTTTGTTTATTGAAATTTTGGGAAATATTTTTAAAATTTTAGAATCTTTTAAATATTAAATATATTAAAATTTGTGAAAAGTGTGAAGTGTATGTGTAACAGTGTGAAGTTTTTGGGATTTGTGAAATGCAGTGGCGGTTGAATGGGGCAGCCCTGGGCGGCCGCCCCCCATTGGACCGGCCAAAAAAAAATTTTAGACATAATTTTTTTTTTTTCATATGTTGGTCTGGGCCTATGGGAGCCCGATCCCCATAGGCCCAGTCCAACCTTGGTTTTTTCCTTATTTTTTAATATGCAGAGGGTGAAACGGCGTCGTTTCACCCTCTGCCTTAAAAAAAAAAAAAAAAATTTAAAACGTAAAACGAAAAAAAAAAAAAAAAAAATCAACACAGGGTCTTTCTCTCTCTCTCTCTCTCTCTCTCTCTTCTCTCTCTCTCTCTCTCTCTCTCTCTCTCTCTCTCTCTCTCTCTCTCTCGAATTTTCCCTCCCTCTCTCTTTCTCGCCCACCGTCGCACCAACCACCATCGTGCCCACAGCCCACGCCCACGGCCACTGCCAGTCTGCCCCGTTTTCCACCGGACCACCGCCCACTGCCTCCAGCCGCTGCGCTGCACCACCAGGCACCAGCCACTAGTCCACTGTCCATCGCTGCTGGGTCTCTCTCTCTCTCTCTCTCTCTCTCTCTGTCTCTCTCTCTCTCCTCTCTCAGTCTCTCTCTCTCTCTCTGTGCACGGCCCACGCTAGTCCACATTTTCTCTCTCTCTCTGCTCTTTGCGTGCCAGCTCTGCCTCTCTTTCTTGACTCTCAGCTCTCTCTCAAATTCTCAATCTCATTATTTTGATTTTTGACGGTTTCAATTTTTGCAGGATCGGAGGATCCTCGAGATTTTACAGTTGAAAATTGCTGGCCCTCCGACTCCTAGTACGTCTCTCTATTCAAGATTCTCTATCTACAATTAAGTAGAAAAATTCATTTATTTAGTATGCTAAAAATGCTTTAGGGTTTGGAATTTTATGATTTGTGAAATTGTTGGAGGATGGATTGAATTGTTTGGATATTTGTGGTTGTGAAATTGTTGGAGGATGGGATTGAATTGGTTTGGATATTTGTGGTTGTGAAATTGTTGGAGGATGGGATTGAATTGGTTTGGAATTTGGATAAATGTGATTTGTGAAACTGTTTATTTGAATTGGTTTGTGAAATTGTTTTCATTTTTGAATAATTTGATTGTAATATTAATTGAATGCAATGTAATTAGATTGGAATTTGGATTTGAATTAGGGATTTTGAACTTTTGTGACATTGGGATTTTTTTAATAGTATCATTTTTAATTAATTTGATTGTAATATCAATTGAATATAATGTAATTAGATTGTAATTTGGATTTGAATTAGGGATTTTGACATTTTGTGAAATTGGGGATTTTTTAATAGTATCATTTTTAATTAATTTGATTGTAATATTAATTGAATGCAATGTAATTAGATTGTAATTTGGATTTGAATTAGGGATTTTGACATTTTGTGAAATTGGGGATTTTTGTAATAGTATCATTTTTAATTAATTTGATTGTAATATCAATTAAATGCAATGTAATTAGATTTAATTTGATTTGAATTAGAAATTAAATTGTTTTTGTGTGAAATTCACGGTATTTTTGTGATTTGAAAATAATCCTAACGTGGCTACTAATTCTGAGAGGATAGTAGTTCAAAAAGACCTCGCATTATGTTTAATCCGGATGATATAATTGCTGACCCAGGGTTACGTAAACCTATTGAAGAATATGATGTTGGGATTAGGGATCAAGTTCGTAGGGAGTACTTGATCAAAGGTCCTTTTCAACCCCATGGCCATGATTTTCCCAAGAAGCAATACGGGTAAGAAATGAGGAGTTTTAGGGAAGTATGGTTTAAAGATTTTAATTGGTTGGAATATAGTGTATCAAAGGATGAAGCATATTGCTTGTGGTGTTATCTGTTTAGGCGACCTAGAGGAGGGAAGTCTGGGGGAGATAAGTTTACATCTACAGGATTTAGCAATTGGAAAAAGGCAATGGAAGTTTTTGGTGAACATGTTGGTGCACATGATAGTGCTCACAATGAAGCTAGAAGACAATGTGAAAGCACTTGAAAATCAACGACAAAGTGTGTCGCACATGTTATCCGCACACGGGCACGATCAAGAGAATGCTTATCGCATTCGTTTAACAGCGGTTTTAGATGCATTCGTTATCTTTTGGGGCAAGGATTAGCTTTTTGTGGTCATGACGAGTCTGAGAGTTCAATAAGGAAGGCAAATTTTCTTGAGCTTTTGAACGTGTTTTGCCAACGTGATGAAAAGGTTGCTAAGACACTTAACACTAATGCTCCTGGAAACAACCAAATGACTTCTCCAAATATTCAGAAGGAAATGGCAGTGCTTGTGCAGCTCAGACCACACTTGCCATCATTAAAGAAATTGGGATGATTTTATTCTCTTATGGTTGATGAGTCTCGAGATAATTCAGTGAAGGAGCAAATGGCAGTGGTTTTGAGATATGTGAACATACGTGGACAGGTGATTGAAAGGTTTCTTGGTGTGGAACATGTTTCTGATACTTGCTCTGAATCTTTGAAAAAAGCTATAGACAAATTGTTTGCAAGACATGGGTTGTCAATATCCAGATTGAGAGGTCAAGGGTATGATGGGGCATCAAACATGCGAGGTGAGTTCAATGGGTTGAAGTCACTCATTTTGAGGGACAATCCTTCTGCTACTATATCCATTGTTTTGCTCACCAACTTCAATTGGCTGTTGTGGCTATTGCAAAGAATAACTTGCAAGTTGGTGATTTTTTTAATTATACTTCCTCGATTGTGAATATGGTCGGAGCTTCATGTAAAAGGAAAGATGCTCTTCGGCAAAGTTGTCATGAGAAGATAGTGGAGCGGTTGGACAAAGGAGAGATTTCTAGTGGAATGGGTAAAAATCAAGAAACTAGTCTCGCACGACCAGGTGATTATTATATTTCATTATAATATTAATAGACTTTTTTTTTATTTGTTTATAGTTTTATAATTCCTATAATATTGTAGGTGACACTCGTTGGGGTTCATACCACCTTACAATAATCCGTCTCTTCACTATGTGGTCATCAGTATTGGAAGTGCTTGAACATATAAAAGATGATGGTACTCTCTCAGAACAAAGATCCACAGCTATGAGTTGATGGATAAGATGGAAAATTTTAAGTTTGTATTCACTATGCATTTGTTAAGGAATATAATGGGAATTACAAATGAATTGTCACAAGCCTTACAGCGAAAAGATCAAGATATTGTTAATGCTATGGGTTTGGTTGAGGTTGTGAAGAACAGTTGCAAGAAATGAGAGATATAGAATGGGTTTTTGGAAGAAGTCAAAACTTTTTGTGTGGATCACTCTATTAGTGTGCCGAATATGGAAGACATTATACCAACTCGTAGTCGTTCGAGGCGTGGAGGGCAAACTAATTACTTATTTCCATCATTTTCGTGTGGAAGTGTTTTGCCAAGTTATTGATTTGATCATTCAGGAGATGGATAATCGGTTCACAGAAGCAAGTACGGAGTTACTTCTTTGCATAGCATGTCTTGATCCAAAAAATTCATTCTCAGCGTTTGATCATGCTAAGTTACTCGTCTTGCTGAGCTTTATCCAGAAGATTTCACAGTAGATGATCATTTGATACTTAAAAATCAGCTTAATACCTATATTAGAGATGTTAGAAGAAATGATGCTTTTTCTGGGCTTCAAGATATTGGAGGTCTTGCTATGAAGATGGTTGAGACAAAAAGAATATTCTATTTCCATTAGTTTATCGACTTATTGAGTTGACATTGGTCTTACCAGTTGCAACTGCAACCGTTGAAAGAGTATTTTCTGTGATGAATATCATCAAGAGTGATTTGCGTAATATGATGGGAGATGACTGGATGAATGATTGCATGATAGTGTACATCGAGCAAGAAGTTTTTAAAAATATTGAGAACGAAGCCATTTTGCAATATTTTCAGAAAATGCAAAATCGTAGGATGCAATTGTCATCTCTCAGTCATAGTGCATAGTACGGTACATGTATTCTATTATTTTTAATATTTTTAGTCTTTAATTTTCGATATTGTAACTCTAAGAAAATTTTTTACATTACGAAGGAAAAAAAATTCTTGTCATTTTACGTTTAAAGTTCGACCCCCATTAATTTTGATCCTGGATCCGCCACTGGTGAAATGTGTTTGGTGTGGTGAAAATTTTGGACCCCAAAAAAATTAGGCAAACAAACGCCCCATAGTGTAAACCATGGAAATTGGGCCCATTTGCATTGTTTTTTTTTTTTTTTTTTCCTTCTTTTGCGGGCGCATTTGCATGCCTCAGTAAAAACGTTTAGCAACATTTGTTGCAAAACACTACTAAAATACAACTTGTAGCGGGGTTAACGCCGCAATATCCTATGCATTTCTCGCATCGTTCGTTGTTAAACTGCTCCAAAAACGGGAGGGTTTTAGCGGCTTTTGTTAGAAAATGCTTCAATAAGAGTAGCTTTTAGCTCTTTTACGGTGGGCTCATGTGGTCTCCAATATCTAAATCCCGTGCCCCCAAAGTGCATGCCTTGCATCAAATTATTTGGGGCCGGGCCATGTTTCAAGATTTTCCTTCATTTGTTGGTGGGCAATTAAACAGAGGCCAGCAACCAAGGTGTACCTGAGGGCTAGAGGACTTGTCACTTGTTGATAAGTTGACCTGTGTTTTGTGTACAGAGGACGCTGTGGTTGTGGAGCAACTATTATTTGAATGCAGGTATCCTTAAAAAGTCTGGGTCCTCTCTTGGATAGGTGTGGAGCTTCTAGGCTACTAACTAAATGGAAGGATCCGGTGGGTTCAATGGCTACGAAGATGAGAGGAACAACTCTTATGGCTAGAGTAATGCGGGTCACGTTTTCAACAACAATGTATTACCTTTGGAGAGAGCGAAAACAGATGATCTTTTGCGGTAAAAGGAGGATTATTTTTGTTTTCCATGACATTATTACTGCGGAAGTAGCAAGGATCAGCACCCTCCCGGGGATGAGAAGAACTAACATTAACCAGCAGCTAATGAGGAAGTGGGGCTTTCTAGAGAGTATTTTTAAAATAGAACGTACATGTTCCTAATTACTTAATTGTAAGTACCGTGTTGTTTGCGTTTTGAGCTTTGCTTGAGATAACCTTGATGTTGAGGTCTTGATCTACTCTCTTTTGGGCTTGGTCACAACTTTTGTAAATATTTTTCTTGAGGCATCAATATAATTACAGGTTAACCAAAAAAAGAGTAGGTTTTAGCAGCATTTGATGGAAAATACCGCCAAAAGTCGAGATTTTGCAGCGCTTTAAGAGAAACGCCCCAGTAACTTGTGAATTTGGCGGCTTTTGTTTTTAAACCGCCGCTAAAAGTATGAGTTTTTTGCACCCTTTTACAAAAAGCGCCGTAGGAAGTGTAGAGTTTAGCGGCTTAAATCAGTTTAATTTTAACAATTATAAGTGGTGTTTTTAAGCACCGGAAAAAAGCCTCCCTTGTGGCAGTTTTAGAAAAGCTGCAAAAAAAGGTATTTAATATTTATACCAGCTTTTTTAAAGCGCTGCAAGAAACTATTTCTAGCAGCGTTTATGAAAAGCGACTTAAAAATAATGTTTCACCCACATTTTTAAAAACTGCTAGAGTTGAAGTTTCACCGGCGTACAAACTCTGTAGAAATTCTCCGGACACAGCTATAAGACGTTTACCAGCATTTTTTTGACGGCGGCCGTTTTTATTTTTTTTATTTTTGTAGTCTTTTTAAAAAGAAAATGAAAAGAAAGTAATCGATCTCATACCCGAACCGGTAGGAGAACACACCCCCCCCCCCCCCCCCCCCCCCCCAAAAAAAACCCAATTCATCTTGGGGGCGTCGGGGGGAGCCTTGTGCGCCGACATTAATAACATTGACTGACTAATTAGTACTATCGTCATTGTAGAAATCAGACACGCACTTAAAGACAAATTTGAGGTTGTTGGGTTCAAAAGTTTAATTGAATCTTCAAATGTGCTCGTACGTCCTTATGTCCATAATAACTTGTAAGAAATGGCACATGAGTTCCGCGTCTCTTTTGCTAGAATTAGATATGAGATAAGTTAATTAATTATGTAAAGAAATAATACAAGTTATACAATAATGTGTGAGACAACATATACTTAGGCAATAATGTGTTAATCAGTAAGGATTGACCAAAGAGATTCCCTACACCTCGTAATGTCAAAGCACGATTTCAAATTTGTTTATTTGCCCTATTATTGTTATAGCATACTAGGTCAATAAATAGTTATGAGGAACGAAGACTTCGTTAATCAATAAAGATTGGCCAAAAAATATTCCATCCCTACAACTCGTAACGTCCAATGATATCTGAAATTTGGATATTACTACAAATTAGATAGCTTCATATATAATGAAGGGGATCGTGGACTTATTATAACAAGTGGCCGACAACGTTGAGTTTGTTGGCGTTTTCTAACCTTTTTTTTTCTTTTCTTAGGAATAAAATAGCTAGTTTTAGTAGGAAATTAATAACATGAGTTATGAGGTGGTTGATCTTTCGCACCTTGAAAACAAGTTCAAGGGGAAACTAATTCACAAAAAGACGCGCTGTAATGAACCGTGGTTGTAAATGCGGAGCTGTACTATATCACGAAGAATCATACAACAAAAAAAAATTGACTTTTAATGACAAAAGTTTTTGTGACTAAAAATCAATTTTTCATCACTAAAAATATTAGTGACGAAATTTTTTTGTCACAAAGTCCATCAGCAAAAGCCCATCACTAATTTTTGTTTGATGAAACTCGAATTTCGTAACAAAAAACAATTAGTGACAAAATATTTTTTGTCACTAATGAACTATTATCCTGATGAATTGCCTTGTAAATGATCAATCGACTCTGAGAAATTCCCGATTGATCAGCAATTGTCCCTGATCGAACGTTCACAATGGCGATCGGATGCCTAAGCATAGATGTTTTGTCGGTAATCATGTACGATGGAACGTGTATAAGTAGTGATCAGTCGTGAAATGTTTGTGATCGAACAAATAGATTTGGACGATTGGACGATTTCAGTAGTGATTAGATGTATATATTTGGATGACCGAACACATAACATTTACGATCAGACGTATTGTTGTGGACGATCGACCGTGTCACGTTTCCTAATGGGCAGTTTCTGTGGCTGATCAAACATCTGCTTTAGGCTTTCCTCTCTTTTCTTTTTTGGGCGGTTTCCTCTTTTTCCTAAATTCACTGCTTTTAGTTCCAAACTTTCAAACAAGATTGTAAACTTCTAGGGTTCCTCTCTTTTTCACTCGATATTTATTCTCTCCCTCCGCCCCCTTGCGCACACTGTCGACCATTGGCGCCTTCACCATTGTATTTCTTTTCCTAGTCTACTATTTACGTCCATTCACGAATGTGTGGACCTCAATCTCTTGTGATTATCTAAAAGACAGGTTCTTATATCAACCTTGACTGACTTAGTCTATCTTCATTGTAGAAATCAGACACGTACTTAAAGACAAATTTAAGTTTGTTGGGTTCAAAAGTTTAATTAAATCTTAAAATGTGCTCTAACGTTATGTCCATAACAACTTGTAACAAAAGGCACATGCGCTCCCGTCTCTTTTGTAGAATATGAGAGAATTTATATTCTAACAGGAGTATTTATAAGACCCAAATGACAAAGAACTACATTCTTAATCAATGAGGGACCAAGACATTTATATTCTAACATGCAGAATTTGATATGAGGCAAGTTAATTAATTGTGTAAGGAAATAATATAAGTGATAGAATGATATGTGAGACAACATATACTGAGTCAATAAATAGTGAAAGACGAAGGCTGTGTGTTAATCAATAATTAGGATTGACCAAAAAGATTCCCTATACCTCGTAATGTCAAAGCATGATTTCAAATTTTTTTATTAGCCCTATTATTGTTGTAGTGTATTGAGTCAATAAAATAGTTATAAGGGACGAAGACTTCGTAAATTAGATAAAGATTGGCCAAAAAAAAAATTCCCTACACCTTATAATGTCCAATAATGATCTCAAACTTTTTATTACTATTAATTAGATAGCATCAAATATATACAATGAAGGAATCGTGGAATTATTAACTAGTGGAAAAAGTTGAGTTTGTTGCCTTTGGTGTAACTGTGATAAGTGTTCATTGTGGGACAATTAACATTATTATTAGGGATATTTCTCTCTCATTTTCAGCTAATTCATGAAACTAGCATTTGATGGCTAAATTACTACGTCAACCTTTTCCCAGATTGGTCCTCAGAAAAAATAAGGGTGAGGACCCATTACCAAATAGATCCTGCCGTCAACTCATTGCACAATGGCTAACGGCTTACACGTGGGAATTTACAGTTTGATTTTTTTTAAATCCCTCCCAATCCAATGTGACACGTGTCAGTAAAATAAATAAAAATAAAAATATTTTTAAAAAATAAAAAATAAATATAAAATTAATATAATGTTAAAAAAAAAAAAAAAAGCCTGATCGGGGTCGGGGACCCCGATCCTTTCTTGGAGGGGTCGGTGGAGGCCCCCTCCATCGGCCGCTGGGGGATTCTGGCCGCCCAGTTTTGGGCGGCCAGCGGAGGGAGGAGGAGTCTGAGGAGGGATAGTGGCGGCCAGACTCCCCGGCGGCCGGTGGAGGGGGCCTCCAATGGGAAAGGATCGGGGGTCCCTGACCCCGATCAGGCTTTTTTTTTTTAACATTATTTATTAATTTAGATTTATTTTTTATTTTTTTAAAATATTTTTATTTGTATTTACTGACACGTGTCACATTGCGATTGGGCTTTTTAAAAAAATCTATCAATTCCCACGTGTAAGCCGTTAGCCACGTGTGCATTTCAATGGGATCAATTTGGTAATGGGTCCTCACCTCAGAGATATTTTTAGAAAAATCGAGCCCTGAGGACCAAACTGGGAAAAGGTGGGAGGTGCGGACTAATTTAGCCTTTATCAAATTTGAACAATGTAGATGTGGCAAATGATATTCCAACCACATTCTTGCCTAATCCCACTAGACCTGATATGGTTAAATGGACCCACAATTCCAATGAAGTTTTCTCAGTTAGTAGTGCCATGGAGCTGATTATGCCGCTTGGATGTGAAGTGGGATGGTGGAAATTGGTGTGGGGTAAAGGTTTTGTCTCGCGGGATGCATTTATTCTTTGGCTTGGGGTTAGGAGGAAATTGTCTACCATGGATAGGCTTATGGCCATGGGTGTTGTACAATCTAATGTTTGTGTGTTATGCAGAGAGCATGAATAGAGCCTTGATCACCTCTATTTTTCCTGCCATTTTGCTCAACTTATGTGGCTGACCCTAGGTGACAAATGCAGATTGCCCCGTGTGAATCGAACATGGGAAGAGACTATTGATTGGGCTGCCAGCAATTGGATGGAAGATCACTCCTCAACACTATCCGTAGGCTTACACTTGCTGCAATAGTCTACAATGTCTAGGGGGAGAGAAATAACAGAGTTTTTAGTGGCAAGAGTAAAAGAATAATTAGGGTCCTTAATGACGTTCTGTTTAAAGTTAAGGCAAGAATCAGACATCTGAACACTCCTCCCAATCATAGAGCTGATGCTGCCTTCCTTAGCTTTTGGGATCTTGACAATGAGGACTGATTTCCACTGATGGTGTATGCTGTTATGTTGTTTATGTGCTGCTGCCATGTTGGGCGTGTTGCTCTGTTGTAGGTTGCTCTACTGCCGTGTGCTGTCCTACTGCCGGATTAGGCGTGTTGTGTGTTGCTATGCTGCTGTATGTGGATTCGCTGCTCTAGTGCTTACTGTAGTTCTGTGTGCTGATATGCTACTATTGTGAGCGTCTGTTCTGTTATATTTTTTTTTCTCTTTTGGTTATTTTGCAGGGGTTTTCCCCTGCTAATTCTATATTGAATATCTATTCTGATTTATTTATCTTCACCTTTCACCCAAAAATAATAATAATTTGAACTATGTGTTTTATTGAAAAAAGAATTCTTATGCATAGATATTTTATCTGTTTGCATCTTATAGTTGATAGAATATACTGATCAAGAAGGATGCTGATTAAGTACAAGTGTTAAGATTTCATTGCTAGAGACATGATTAGCTCACCCGATTGCATGCAAATTGATAAGTTAGAGGAACTTATCAAATGGTTGTTGGCCCTTAGAAAAAATGGGATTTCAAACAGAAAAGGCCATGTTCAGAAGACAAAACATCAAGTAGCCAAATCTCTCCCAAATTTTTGGAGCTATAGCAGCAACAACATGGTACCCCAACTTCTGAGCAATAAAATGCCCTACAATGGTCGTTTGCCACTCGTAGGCTCCCTCCTCAGCTACTTCCGGGGGAGGTTTCACAACAATTCTCCCATCACTAAATGGCTTAAAATAGCTGAGATTAAGAGTATTACCTCTACTCAACATCCTTGCTTCCGGTTTAGTCATTCCCATTACAGCTCCGGCAAACGACTGTTTCATCGGGCTACACCTACCTCCAGGCTCCACAACCGTCGTGGCACCATTTTGCGTTGTAACATTCTCATTCAAAGATGGTCTCTATCTGGAATTTCGTCGACTAGGAGGTCTGCTCTCCCTTCTCTTCTTCCAAATAGCGGCATATGGTTGGCTGGTCAAGCGGGATGCTCTACCCTTACCTCTACTTCTCCCCCTGCGATTAGGGGTATTAAACCACCGGTTCTCTCTAAAACCAGAAGTATTTCCTTTCACCTGTTTCCTCAACTTTGCAAAATCCAACCTCAGGTTCTCTGCCTCCTCCGCAACATCTGCCAACCTCTTCACCGGGCTCTGCTCACCATCAGATCTATCACCATTCTGGTTGCTATTCAAAGCCTTATCATCTGAATGGGAATCCACATTGCCTACGTTCAATCATATCCGTAAACTTATGTTCGCTGCTACTGTTTATTGGGTTTGGAGAGAAAGGAATAACAAACTCAATCATGGAGCGCCTAGAAGACTGGTTCATGTTCTTAATGATATTGTATTTTCTATCAAATCCCGGGCTTCTGTTTTGAAAGCTTCAAACCATGGCAGGGAAATTATTGTTCTTAAATTCTGGGGTGTTCAAATCATTGATGCCAGAGTGTAGCTGCTATTGTTCTATTGATGGAGCGATGACAGAGTGTAGCTGCAGTTTGTGTAATCCTACTAACTTTGTAGCTGCTGTATGTGCTGTGATTGGCATGATATTTGTGATTTTTCTCTTCCTGACTTCTGCTATGAGTTTCGTTCTCATAATTTTCTGCCATTAGATTTTGTTTGGTTAATGTTGTCATTTTACTTAATCAAAATATCAATTTTCATACAAATTAACAGCACAGGGTGCAAAGTATAAATGAGTACTAATTGATCATGGGCAAAGTGTTACGAAATCGATAACTTAGAGTGCAATGTGTCAGCACCCAATAGTCAGCGAGAGAAAAGTACAAAATTTATCCCTTAATTCTAATTTTAATCCGCCAAAATCACTTGGCCATGCAATCTTTATACGAAATGTTTTTGGTGAGGCTCGAGCTCTCCTTCAAGCGTGAAGTAGAGTTGATAGGACAGAAGTAATTGATCATAATTATAACAATACTTATAAATACAAGACATTTAGTTTTAACATAATTAATGAAACCTGAAAAACACACCATATATATGATCCACTTATTGGCCTTATCCAAGTACGCTTCGAAAAACACACAACACAATATTTGACAACATAATTAGAAGCAAAACACAGTACTACATGATATATCTCCTTATTGGCCAGGCATATTGTGGATATATAACATAATCTTTCGGCTTCCAAGCTCCACAGTTATGCCCATTGTTGAGCAGCTGCACAGCAATAAGAAATATTACAGTACGTCAGAAGCTAGGTAGAGCAGTCATGTATATAATGTTAATATAATCAAATGATGGAAACTAACAGCCACAGGCCCTCGAAAACGCATGAGCTGCATTAATGGATATAAACGATTGGAACCATACAAACCTAGTCTTGACAGACTCCAATTGTTGTCGAAGCCCACATGCCATGCAAAGTAACCAAGCAACTCCGGCTGCTTGTCCTTGGCCTTTTGAATCTTATTAGTGATAGTCCTCCTATCATCAAAACTAATCCAAGTTGTCTTGTCATAGACGTAGTTTGTTTCAGTAACGGCATCGAAAGCTGTCGTGGCTGTTCTCTGGGCTTGGAAAGGGGTGATTTCGTTATAACCAACCAATCCATCTGGCTGCCATTTAGCAGGAGCTCCATTAGCCGGTGCAGAGACTTGGTTGTTACGTTCATTTACGAGTACCCATGCGTACCCGAAAAAAGGAAGCCCCAGGACAATCTTTATTTTATTGTTCCTAGCTTCCGCTATCCAAGCATTGATCCCAGAATCCCCGCTTGGCTCTTGTCCCCTAGTGGTCCATGCAGCATGTGCTCTAGTCCGATTCGACGAGTTACTTGGGGTATGGAAGCTATAGGCCAATAGATTGATCCAGTCCAGGCGAAGACAAATGACACTAACCGGATATCGGTAAACTCCCTGTGGCGAGTAAAACACCTGCGCTGTCAAAAGCAATTCCTCGTTGCCGGAGTCATTCTTCTCGTCAGTAATGGCACTACGCCATTCATTGAGGAGTGTGCCAAAGTCAATACTTTCCTGTTGTGTGGAGGGATACAGCCAGCTGAGGTCAAGTCCATGGAAGTTGTTTGTTCTGGCAAGCTGTATGGAGGAAGTTATGAATGCTGCACGGTTGCTTCTCTGGTTCGCCATTTGAGCGAAGGCAGAAGGATCCGAGTCTGGTCCACCGATAGATAAAAGGGTCTTAACATTGGAGTTTCTTCGCTGCACGGTTTGGGTGAAAGTTGAAAACGGAATAGTGTTACTTGTAGCAGGAAAATCGACTTGGTAGGTAAGGGGGTCAAGATTGGCAAAGGCACAAAAGAGATGGGTGAAGTGGCTGGATTCTATACTAGCCACTGGGAATCCACTAGTGGAAGACCAGTACCCGGCTTTCACAACTTCAGTGGTCATGATTAATGTTGTAGCGATATGAGATAGTACTCTAATTTCTTGCAAGATATGAGGTATAATTCCTAGGAGGCTCGGATGCGTTGAGGATAGGATGTGTACGAATATATAGATCCTTTCCCCCACATACGCTCAAATATCTGCCCATTAATTAATTAAGCTTGTTCCAAACTGCACCCGTCCTCTGATTACTCACTTAGATCACGATAAATCTGTGGTTGTTGTACATATTATATAGTGATTCTTAATTTGGGGCAATGCCACGTCGACAGAGATCATGAGCTGGGTAATAACAACAAAAAATAAGGACGTTTGTCAATACATTATGCCCAATTTATCCATTAATGAAATGCCCAATTACCTTAAATATGCGTAATGGAATATGTTAGGTGGATTCATTAATGCTTGTGATGGAAGCCAATTGGTGTACGTCTTTGAGTTGGTTGGCTTCATCGGATTTCTAATCTTGGTTTCTTCTGTGTTTAAATATAACCAAGATAGATATTCTTTCTTGGAATCAATTATTACGGGATGCTTATATCTTTCCCACCATGCATGCAAGGGAAGGTAGGTAAAAAGTTGTAATTAATTAACAAAGTCTACGTACCTCAGGACCATCATTTAGAGACAACTTGTGGTTGTTAGGGTCAATATTAATTTTTTTTTTTTTTTAGCAAAATCGAGATTTTGAACCCATTTTCACAGGACCTAGCTAGCTAGTTTTTTAAGGCATGGAAGTTAAGAAGTAACAACTAATTAGGACAGCGATGGTTGGAATGTGCAGATGTATATGATGACGAAAACGTAGGACCCACGATTTGTGCAAGCCTCAAAATTTTACTAAAATGGAAGACTAAAAGTTGGGGAATAGTATACACGTGATTATTTTTTAAATTGAAGTTTACATTTTATTTCTTTAGTTTAATTTTTTCCTTCTTTGGGATGACGAGAGTATCTGGAGTTTTACCCCGACTAATCTCCGAATTTGTGCAGTCCCCCATCCCACACAAAGACTTCGTTAACCATTAAGATATATCTATTGCTCAAAAATATTCCCTAAACGTACACCTCGTAATTAATGTCAAAGCATGATATGAAATTCATTTATTGGCCTGATTTTTGCTATTGCATACTGAGTCAATAAATAGAAAGGGACCAAGACTTTGTTAATCAATAAAGCTTGGCCAAATAATATTTCCCATACTGCGTCATGTCCAATTATTATGATCTGAAATTTGTTTATAATTACTATCAATTAAGGTAGCTTCATATATAATGAAGCGATCGTTAACTAATGAACAAGTAAACAACATTGAGTCTGTGGGTTTCGTAAACTTATGCTTCTGGCATCTTGCCTTTATCTCTTGGATGGAAAACACTAACGTGGATGACCGATGGCATATCACATACAATAGGATGACACCATGTGTTCACATTTACCGACTCAAACTAACACATTATTAATTAGAGACAACATATTTGAGCTGTTCAACCTTCAATTTGGTGGGCTGGGTCTTAATAGTATAGATTAATGAGACGAAGACTTCGTTAATCAGTAAAGATTGGCTAAAAAAAATTTCCTACTACATCTCCTAATGTCAATGTATGAATATTTAAGATTTGTTTGTTAGCTCTATTATTGCTATGGCACAGAGTTAAAAAATTAGTAAGGGACGACGATTTCGTTAATCGATAAGATTGACCAAAAAGATTCCCTGGACCTTGTAATGTCAAATTATTTAATTTCATGAGAAATTTCTTTATAATTACTATCAATTATTCAAGTACGTTCATGTACAATGAAGGGATGGTTGAGTTATATAATAACAAGTGGATTACATTGAGTTTGTTGTCTTCGTCCAATTTCTATTCTTTATGTTTTTTCATAAAGCTTGTTGAAGAAAGAATATTTAATTAAAGATCCTCACAAAAAAAAAAAACAAAAAAAATTAATGCTCCTCACAAAGTCGAAGTGTCTTGAAACTATATATGTATTGCTATAAGTTAGGTAGGGTCGTAATTTATGATGATGGGATCGAACGTAGACTATTAACTAGTGGACAACTTTGAGTTTGTTGGTTTCGTCCAATTTCAACTCTCTGTTTTGATTTTTTTTTTTTCGTTTTAATGAGTAAGAGTTATCAATCAATTAATATTGACCAAAAGAGATTCCCTACACCTCGTAATATCAAGGCATGATCTGAAATTTTTTTATTAGCCCTATTATTGCTATAACATAGGGAGTTAATAAATAGAAAGGGAGAAAGACTTTGTCAATCAATCAAGATTGTCCAAAAACGATTCCCTACACCAGCTTGTACTGAAACCATGATATGAAATTTTTTTATTAGCACTATTATTGCTATGGCATATTGAGTCAAATATATATAGTAAGCCATATTGTGTCAATAAATAAATATCTCCGAGCAGTCTACACCTGTATCAGTTAATAAATATCTCCGATCTGAAATTTCTTTAATACCACCAATTAGGTAGCTTCATATATAATGAAGGGATGGTGAACCTATTAACTAGTGGACAATACTGAGTTTAGGAATAAGATAATCTTAGCAGGAAAGCAATTGTGATGAAGACATTGATGTAATTTCCTGCGCGCGTTTAAAAGGATTCAAAATGGAACTAAGTCGCAAGAAGATGCCTGTAATGAGCAGTGGTTAATGTGGAGCTTTAATTACTATATCTCCAAAACTGATGCTGATCAAGAAGATCAGTCCTTATAACGATGGATGGAATAGGGGCAGGAATCCCATCATTAATAGAGAAGGTTAAATTCACAGCAGCATTTTGGGATTCAATAGTCCCCTGCGCTGATACGCTTAAGTCTCACTTTGATGCTTTCGTCAAAAGGACAGTTGCCAATGCTGATCAATGCTTGAATTGGATTTCTAATGTGAATTGGATCAAACGCCCAAAGTAATTTGATCGTGGTGTAAAAAATCCTCTGATACTCATGCCATGAAAAACAAAAAGATATGAATTATGATAAGGCAACCAATATTTAAAACAAAGCCAACAACTCAGGAGCAACATTTAGAGACAACTTGGAGTTGTTCGCCCTTAATTATGGATGGCTTGGTCTTAGTTGTATAGATTAATAAGAAGAGTAGTGTGAAATCTTGATTTAATTAAAAGCAAACAATAAATATACTAATAATAGATCTACTGTCCTTGTCTAATTTGTAAATTTAAAAGTTAAACCCAATAAGAATGAAAATCGTACAAACGGTGATTTAGACACTGGCAAAACCATTTTGCTAACTCTGATAATCCCAATATAATAATCTGAATAACCCTACTTGAACCCAGTACTCCATGCGGTAATACTACAATAAAAAAGCATTTGGGTGTCAATAGTTTTTGTCACCTAAATTTAAAAATTGTCACCAAAGGTCCTGGGTGTCAAAAACGTTTTGACACCCGATTTCACAGAAGAACTGTGTCACACTTGTTCTTGGTTGACAAATTTTGAGTTTCTTCAGGATATAGCATCCAAACGCCACCTCAGACTGTTCGGACTATTTTCATTTTGCGTGACAAATATAAGCATGTCACGGATTCCTTGTTTTTTTTCTGTTTGCATGTCCCGTGTGAACTTCAATGTATTACATGAAAACCAGTGCGAACGTCTCTAATACAGGTTCGTACGGAGTGAATTTCCGTGTCAAAATGTAATTTTGTAATTAAGCAGATTCACTGTCCACACGCTACTAAAAAAGTTGGACTCGTATTGTTTTTATCCTAAGAAAAAAAATTGCCATGAATATATTGGGCCAACGGCTCTACAATGTGTAGACATTGCTTAAATAGGACGTGAGGATGGTGGAGTTGAGTTCGGATGTTACGCAATGGTAACCCGTGCGGACATTTATTTATCACGTGCGGATGAGTAACATATCAGCGGACATCCGGACATTATTAATGCGTCGGACTGCTCTAAATTATAATAGGCAATATTCAAATTTAATTTATTTAATTATGCATTTAATATTAAAACATATATTAAATATAAGATAAAATTAATAATGGTCTACAAATATCTAACCGACATAATATAAATAAAATACATAATCAAAATCAAGTACATAATATAAAATAACTGTTCGCAGAAATACCAAACGAGAAACGTAGTTATAAAATCTAGTATAAGCAGGAGACGGACAAAGCATAAGTAAATAATATCAAAAATACAAAAACCAAAGACTAGTCTGAATCACGACGATGAACTGGCTCATCGAGATCTTGTCTGATGGCATAGCGAACATGCTCCAACCGCTTCCTCCATAGTATCGACCCGTTTGATGAGTGTCCAGAGCTATATCGGAATGGTATGAAGAGACTTGTGCAACTGGGACACGTGATCTCTCACAGTAAACAGTTACATCCGCATAGCATTCAGCTCCTCCCTCAAAGCCCTCTCCATCAGAGCAAAATTAGTCTCTAGAGTGGTCAAGCAGTTATGGAGATCCTTGCACAAAATATGTGTCAGCTCCATTATCGTCCACGTACGCTCCTTCAGCTCCACTACCATATCGTCTGCCATCGCTCAGTTTGTGCCCCGACTTTGGTGATAATTTTCTCAGAGCGATCCATGACCAACCTAACAAATATTGTTCAAACATTAACAAATTTTCAAGAATTAACCCAAAACGGTTTAGATGGGTTAACAGCCATCTGCACTACCAAAAACAAAAAGATTTCATTTTGTGAAGAAACGTCCGCACGCCATTCAGGCCGTCTGAATCGTTTGAATTGCCTATACACTGTTCGGACGTCTACAGTAAATATTCGGACTGCGATTGTTGAAGAACTCAGAGCCCTCTCCATCAGAGACAAATTAGTCTCTAGAGTGGTCAAGCAGTTATGGAGATCCTTGCACAAAATATGTGTCAGCTTCATTATCGTCCACATACTCTCCTTCAGCTCTACTACCATATCGTCTAGTTGTGCCTCGCCTTTGGTGATAATTTTCTCAGAGCAATCCATGGCCAACCTAACAAAAATTGTTCAAACATCAACAAAAACCAATCAATGGACAATTTGAGAATTAACAAAACAAATATTAAATAAAACTTCACCCAAAACGGTTCAGATGGGTTAACAGCCATCTGCACTACAAAAAACAAAAAGATTTCGTTTTGTGAAGGAAAGTCTGCACGCCATTCAGGCCGTCTGAACTGTTTGAATTGCCTATACACTGTTCGGACGTCTACAGTAAACATTCGAACTACGATTGTCGAAGAACAAAGCCTTTGACAATTACACGCCCACAGACACATTTTAATCCCAAAAACAGTCGTTTTGCATCACCATTTTCACACCCAATCAACACCAAACATGTTTCTAAGCTACCCAAAGCATTAAACAATCAACAATCAAGTAAAAGAACATATTTTTACTCAAAACTTGCCAAAAAAACCGTACCTCTCAAAGTTTCAAATCCAAATATGTGCTCAATTCCCCAAAGTTTGAGTAATCTATGCCTGACCCTCTTCCTCAATGATTAAATGACTCTTCAAGAAGAAATCCAAGCTAAGACCACTTGGAGAGGATTTTGGGTGTTTTCGGGAGAGTTGCCGAATGAACACCAGCTTCTGGGTTTCGGCCTCTTAATTCCTTAAAAAAGACATCCGGACAGTAATAAGTTCAGTCTGTATGCCGTCCCTTTAAAATTTTGGTGTGAAAACTTACCGCCAAAATTTTCATAGCCGTCCAGATTGTTATCCACAATTTTGACGGTGTCTGGACGTTTACGAATTAAATACAATAAATTGCTTTAACTGGCCAACGACACCATTTTAAAACCAACTCCACGATGTCGTATTAGAAAAGTCACGTCCATACAGTCTAGCAAAACATGCGTAAGCAACATTTTGAAAGCACGACACCATTTTCGTTGAATAAACGATGTCGTTTATATAACAACAATTGTCTGAACGGTTAAACAAACGTCTGTACGCTACCTATCTACGTAAATTACATTAAACATGTCCTTTTATTAATTATATATATATATGTGTGTGTGTGTGTGTGGTGTGTGTGTGAAAATACATATATACTTCAACAATTTTGATACTACATTTATTAATTATATCCTATCAAGCAAAAAAAAAAAATATATTAAAACTTTTGAAATAATAGCAAAACTTCACAAAACGTGAAGCTTAATTACAAGCTTTCCATTTTCGTAGAGAAAGAGGGAGGATTATCTTGAAGAAATGTGTATTTTTAAGAACAATGTAGGAACGTACACTGAAACCTTGCATGAAAAAAGCACAACACAATGCTCATTCAAACGGATTAAAGTCCAAAAAACTAAAGCGTTTCCCTACGAAGCAAATCAAGAAACTTTGACAAAAATACGAGTATTGAATGGAAGAGTACATGCTCGCTTGGGAAATGCGTAGCCAAACAAGGTGAATACGAGCCGGGAAAATGAATTAATTTACTGCTTTCTATAGGGTTTTGAGAGACAATTTGAGTGATACAGAGAGAGGAACCAGAGAGTCACTGTGTATTACTTGCCTTCTTTGGGGTTTTAAAGAAAGATTAGAGAAGCACAGCGGAAGAGTTGTGGAGGGAAAGTGTGACAGGATCCCCAGTGAAGACCACGAGTGGGAAGATCAGGGGCAAGAGGCGGCACCAGTGACCAACCAGTGCGCTCCTGACACTCCCTAAGAGCGCACGGCCGAAACAGAAACATTGCCAACCATCAGTGCAGGCCGACCGACCAGGACAACCAATACCGGCTGATCAATCGGGGCCAGCCAGGAAGGTTGACCGACTAGGGCAGCCAAAGCAGGCTGACTAACCAGGATCGCCTAGGCAGACTGACCGACCAGGGCAGCCAAATCATGCCGACCGACCAGGACAGCCTAGGCAGGCTGACGACTAGGGCAGCCAAAGCAGGATGACAGACCAGGATCGCCCAGGCAGACTGATCGACTAGGGAACCCAAATCATGCCGATTGACCAGGACAGCCCAGGCGTGCTGATCGACTAGGAGCCCAGCGATACTTATGCCCGACATGCCAACCAGCCAGTCGCAGAAAGATCAGGACCAGCTCAAGACAAGCTTGAGCGTAGCGGCAGCGCGACCACGCTTTTTATGGAAATATCTTCGGCGATTGGTTTCTTTTCTTGTAGCGATACAATGAATCGTATCTTCTAGATTCGGGCGTTTTCCAAAGTCTAGAATATTATCTTTCCTTTTTGAGTTCGGTTAATTAGGCTTGTTATATAAAATCTACTTGATCGACGGGATTGATTCCTAAAGATCGGTGATTTGATCTTGTTTTGATTTGATTCCAGTAAGGTTTGTAAGCACCTAAGGATGTCTATATAAACACCTTTAGGTGCATTAGCGAGAGGATATCGAGAATAGTAGAGTCTTGGAGAGCCTGAGTGCTTTTGGAGTGTTTTGGCCGAGCATAGGCATGTATATGCTAAGTCGGTGTCAGGGCTAATAACCTTGTCGCTTGGGATTCATCTAGGCTAATAACCTAGTTTGGGTACCCGTTCTTGGCTAATTAACCTTTGATCGGGATTGTTCTTGTTTCTTGTGGTTCGAAGGACTAATAATCCTTAGACCACGTTTTTTTTTTTTTTTATCATAAACAGTAAGGTATTTGTCATTCTTGGTGTGTTAGATCCTATCTATTACGCTCGTGTGTTACTTAACATTGGTAGGGAAGATCGTTGTGGTATTGGAGTAGATCGGTATGGAGAAATTGGTGCTTGTTTTGGATTCCTTGACCGGAGTTCCTAACAAAGGGCCAGTTGTCAAGGAAATTTATAAGGAATAGACTTTTTGGCTTTGAAAGTACATTTCAGATATTCTACACTACTTCATCAAGCATGTATGTTCTCTGTCTAGAAATTCCTTTTTGTAATTTTGTTCAATCACCGCCGTGGAAATTTTAATTTATAATAGTTTGGAAATTTAATTTTTTGTCCTAACGTTTTACTCTCTTTTATTAAATAGTCATTAAATTTAAAAACTAATTTTAATTATTGAATTTTTAACCTCTTAAAAATTTATTCCAGACGTTTACGAATTAAATACGATAAATGACGATCAAGCAAGGAAAAAATATTAAAATTTTTGAAATAAAGCAAAACTTCACAAAACGTCAAGCTTACAAACTTTCCATTTCGCAAAAATTCTTGAAGAAATGTGTATTTTTAAGATTTTATTAGATTCATCATAATAATTATGTATATATACTTCAATAATTTTGATACTACATTTATTAATTATTCATTTCTTATAAATTAATTACTTATTTATTTCATCTTAAATTTTAACATAAGATTCTAAGTGTTACAATTAATAACATTCTAAGTAATAGATCATGAACATTACATTTGAAGTATTAACATATCCAAACCATCAATGGTAAATATTAAAACATAATAAAAAAACATAACGTCTGATACAAATAAGAAAAAATTCCTAATCATGGATTGTTCATTTTGTTTTAATATCAGGACTTTCCCTGAAAGCCTTAAGCTAATGTCTCTAGAGACTTTATCTACAAGGTTGCGAAAGCCTTCAAAACTTCCTTGAAATCGAATGTCAAATGAAAAAGGTACAACACCTCTTGTTGAGAGGTAGTGGAATAAAAGAGTTACCTACATCCATTTGGTATCTCACTCAGCTTCGTAGGTTAATCTAATAGATTGCAAAAGCCTTGCATGTCTCCCAAGTGCAAAACTTGGAATGTTTGGAAAAGATGTGGAGAAAAATGGACAATCCACGACATCTGGACAGGGCTGACTGGATCCCTCCCCCGTGGACTCGCTCATCTTCGAGATGATCTTCAATGATGCCCAACCTCCTCGACATCACATGCAAGGTGCCTGGAGTGGTAGTGAGAATGGCTGCAATCCCGTCATCTGAGTGTCCATAGAGGAGACATGGGTCCCCAATGCAACACAGAACTGATGCGTCTGCGAAATAGCAGCCTTAACCATCCCTTTAGGTCCACCATCCAAGCATCGGGCAGGTCACTCCTGATGCGCACGGCGAGGGGGCTCCTCCACTTGCTGCGCTTCAGGAGCAAGAGCTTGCGGTAACTATTGCTGCCTAAGTTGAGCCTCGAAATAGCTCAAAGTGCCTGACAGATAGGACCAATAGGCGGCTACCTTTCCTCATCCAGACAATCCATGCAGCCTACACTATAGAGAAACTGTGTCAAGAGTATACCATTTGGCAACGCAGTAGCAGAAATGATCTTCGCCTCATTCCAAAGAGTCAGGAAGATATACAGGGGAAGATCTACTACACATCCTCTAGCCACGGACAGCATCAACTCGCCTCTCAAAATAGGGCACTTTGTCATGTAACCCTTGGCTCGATATCGTAGGCGAAGATGAGGTACAGAATATGCTAGAAAGGGAGCATAAACTTTTGTCTGATGAAGGGTCCAACGAGCACTACGTCCTGACTTGTGAAAGTATAAAAGATGTCTTTCGCATCTAGCTTGTTCCCCATAAATGCAGCTAGGATGTCTGGTGAAAATTGATACGTCACCCGGCGTATAGTGACAGTCCATAGCAGTGTTTCAATATCCTCAACATCTAGTAGTGCTACGTAAAACTCCTGGACCAGATATACTGAGGCTATGCCATTTCTCTTCAGATATCCGATCCAACCTCCTCAAAGTCAACAAAGGAGACCTCTCACTCTACAATAATTAATCGGCTAAGTATCCCAACTCGGTTTTGCTCGCGCTCTTCCTCTAACGTCATACAATCCTCCTGACTCTCCGGATCCTGCTGAATAGAGGTTCGGCAAATGAGGAAGATGAAAAACGGTGGCGTTAGATATTTTTTAATCTGTAAAATAAAACAAATAAACCATCAACTAATATCGTTCACACGGTGCAACACATCATTCACACAGCATGCAAAACGATGCCATCTAATGCAAACAAGCGTCCAGACGCATATATAAGCCGTCCAAACAATTAATGAAATGACCTAGATCTAGAGAATAGACTCGCGCCTGCTTAGACAGCCTCAACAGGTATGATACTAGCATATAAAACATAAGATTACGCTAGACTAACTGGTTGCAATTAGTCCAAAACGACAGCGTAAAGAAAAACGCCCGGATAATAATGTTTAACGTAAGATCTAAGTGATATAAGTGTGCACGCTAGAATAACTGTTTGCACAATAATACTCCTAAAAATAAAATTTTAACATGTGTGTATATCCTAGATAAAACGATAGCGTCTAAAGGATCAATGTCTACACTCTTATAAGTGACCGTTCAAATGTTAGGTAATAAGTGACCGTCCGAACGTTAGGTAATAAGTGACTGTCCGAACGTTAGGTAAAAATTGACGTAGTTCAAAACACTTAAACACAAGTACATATCTTAACCTAAATGGCGGCGTATAAAGCCAAAGGCATCCACACGTCTAATTAGTAATGTCCGAATCACCGTCTTCAAATAGCAACGTTTGGAAAGGTAACTGTAGAAAATTTAAAACTATCTGTCCGAACGGCTTCAACCATGTTCGGACATGTTGTGGGGAAGAAGACCGAGTTGACTTAGTCATGGAGAACCTCTCCCCCACCTCTAAAACTACCCTAAACCAATATCAAACATTATAAAATTATAGCCTAAACAATCTTATAGGAAAAAGAAATACCTGGTAAAGAATTATTCACTTATTCATGCCATTATGCCAAAAGATGTGCTGGTGCAGTGTTATGGGTCGATCATTTGAGAAAGCCGAAGACTAGCCTTGAAAACTTTTGGCTTTTGCCTGGATAGATAAATCCGAATGAGCCCAAGATAGGGCGTTTAGCCCTCAAAGCCTACCTTCATTCATGGTTTGGTGTTTCGGCCTAAGGGCAACACGTCAAGTTTGGTTAGGAATGAATTGGGATTCCGTTAATGGTAAACTAAACAGTTTTATATTTTCTACTCAAACTAAATACTCTAATTTGAAGAAAAATAAATATGATAATATGTAGACCTTGAAACATTAATCATAACTGTTGTGTCTTTATCTTTCTAAGTTAATTACTATCTAATTGGAGTAATAAATTAAAAAGAATCTCCATCTACTTCGAAGAATTTTGTGTACTTCACAGAGAACATATATTTACTTCGTACTAGAATCAAATAAAGATAAAAAAAATTATAAGGTGCGTCTTAATTTTTTTAATTATTATTATTATTTTTTGTATAATTGACTCTCTTCAACTACTATTTTTTGGCAATTTAATTAGTGCTTTAAAAAAAAATTTGAACAGTTACCTCCTAATTTAAAATTAATAGAAATTGTCCCGAGTATAGTGGTTTGAATAGTTTCAGTTGTACTCTAGAATTATAAAAAGTAAATTATTTTTTTTGAAAAAGAACAATATATGGCTATATATATCATGTAGATAATTAAAGAAAAGAACGGGAAAAAAAGCAGCTGTCTTAAATTTCTGCTCCTGTGTTGAGATTGTCTAAAATGGGTTTTTCAAATATGGCCGTTGTTTAATGACTTTCAACCCATGTAAATTTTTCCAGTATAAATGGTAGCCTAAATTATTCTGCCCTTCAATTACATGAAATAGATTCAAGAAGTAGGTTATTTGTAGATTACGAAAATACAGTATTAGCTCCGACATTTCACTACATTGGTTGTGAATGAACAAAGTATTTAGAGCAGTCCAAGAGTAAATAAAATGGAGAAAATAAGGATTTTTCTCTCAATAATAAACCTTATATATTTACTAAGGCCTGCAACGCTCCATCCGCGCTACCATTTCTCAGAGATTGTTGCCATCATATAGCGTAAAAATTTCCGTCAGCATGCATTTGTGGATCTAATTTCCCTCACTTCATCTGTCTCTCTCTAAACGTGGCTCTGTTCGGCAATCATACAGAGCGGCAGTTTTCACCTTTTACCATTAAGGAACACCAACATAGACGTCTTCATTGGCATTCTTCCCGCGATGCATAAAGAGCTAATTGCGGGGGGCTAATTAATCTTGAGGAGCGAAAAAGTCTGTCTTTCAGAGATGGATCCCATAACCAGTCTATCACTACCAAAAAACAAATGACTTTAGCGACAAAAAACATTTGCTCAACTGAGAAAAGTCAATATTTCGTCACTAAATGTATTAGTGACGAAATATTTTCGTTACGAGCTCCGTTAGCGAATGAGAGTCATGAAATGTATTTCGTGATGAAACCCGAATCTCGTCACGAAAATTTTTTAGTGACGGAAATTTTTCGTCACTAAATTTACTGATCGATCGGTAATTGTGACGATCGGTCGGTGAAAATGAAGTGATGGTTCGATTGGAATGGTGATCGATCGGTATACATTTGAGATGATCGAATGGTACGTATTGACGATCAATCGGTTATGTATTTGTGATTGATCGACACATTTAAACGATCGCACAGTAACAAATAGACGATCGATTGTTTCAATAACGACGATTGGACGCTTTATATAAGCAATCAATCACTAAAGTATCACGATCAATCGTTATGCCATGGACGATCGTTCGTTTAATTCAGCGATGGAACATTCATTACGTAACGGATCGATCGGTTTCATTTGACGATCGATCGTTTGAATTGGATAATCGATCGTCTATTTCTACACCGATCGGTCGCTTATTGTACCGACTGATCGCTTGCACATACATAGAAGATCGATCGTTTATTTTACTATCGATCAGTAATTTTGTCGTTTTAATATTAGCGATCGAACAGTGTATTGGACGATCGATCGGTTGAACAACAAACAATCGATCGCTGAATATGCCGATCGAACGGTGGTAACAGAATCGTTTTTTTTTTAAACAATAATAATAGAAAATATTATATAACACGTACATTTTATAATAAAATACAATACTCACATTAATAAACATCAATAATAACATATAGTGATCCATAATTAAATCGAAAAATAATATCATAATAATACATAATTAAAAAGTTATTACAATATACATGCATCTACCTTTTTGAACCCCCAAACTTGCTGAATAGTCATTTTGACATGTCGCTCATTTTCTTCTCCATTACAGAGGACATTTTCTTCTCCAGTTCCTTCGATATTTCTGCCCGTAAGCGCTCTTGCTCCTTTTGCATGCGCTCTTGCCCTTCCTTCCACTCGCATGCGCTCTAGCTCCTTTTTCATGCACCTCCTCTTGCTCCACTCGCATGCACTCTTGCTCCCTTTTCATACGCTCCTCCTACTCCAACCGGATCGCTCCTGTTCCACCCGCTGCTCCTCACGGTAGTTCCTCAGCGTGGCCTCCATCTCATCTTGCTTCTTCGCAAATTCTTGCAAATCTTTTTCTCTAGCAGCTCTCATTGCTTCTATCTCATCCCTTGCCTTTGCTAGCTGGTGTTGTAGATCAGAAGACTGTGTAGTTAAAGTTGATGAAGCCAGAGGCTTAACCGCCCGTGTCCTAATCCCCGAACATATTCCAACTTCTTGCCCAATCTCTCGGAATATACTTCAATTTCGGTGTAAATCTTCCCTTATAAATCACACTGACGCTGGAAGGCATCCATCCGTTCTTGAAAAAATGACAATAATTTCCAGAAACATTAAAGTAGATAAAATATACATAAATTACATAAAGTAGACGCTCTTGCTCTTTTTCATGCGCTCCTCCTGCTCCAACCGGATGCGCTCCTGCTCCACCCGCTGCTCTTCATGGTGGTCCCTCAGCGTGGCCTCCATCTCAGCTTGCTTCTTCGCAAATTCTTGCAAGTCTTTTTCTCTAGCAGCTCTCATCGCCTCTATCTCATCCCTTGCCTTTGCTAACTGGTGCTGTAGATCAGAAGACTGTGTAGTCAAAGTTGATGAAGGCAAAGGCTTAACCGCCCGTCCTAATCCCCAACATATCCCGACTTCTTGCCCAATATCTCGGAATATACTTCAATTTCGGTATAAGTCTTCCCTTCTAAATCACACTTACGCTGGAAGGCATCCATCCGTTCCTAAAAAATGAAAATAATTACCAGAAACATTAATGTAGATAAACTATACATAAATTACATAAAGTAGATTAAAATGAAAGCGACTTACATAAATTTCTCTCGCTCCTTCCGAGGTCCAAATCCCATCTTTGTTTGTATAATTCTTTTTATATAGTTTTGCAGGATTGATATTGCCGTTTTCTTGATTTTTCTACATGACAATAGCATAAAGTTATTGACAAACAATATCAATAAAGTCTAAGATTTAGTTGTTAACTTACCATGCAAGCTCGTGTGCGCTGGAACGACGCGAACCAGCAGCACTAGTCAGCTTTGATCTTTTCTTATTTGCTCGCTCGCGTTTCTGCGATATTTTAAGTAATTAAATATTAAAAGAATGTAATATTTAAGCAACAAGTTTTTTAATCACGTACCATAAATGCTTCGCTGGTGAACAGATCGCATAACTCCTTCCACTGTTCTTCTGTGGTATCAGGGTGCGGCTTCAGCAACGCCGCCTCTTTACTCAGGAACTTCTTAAAATACGCATGCATTCGGTTGCAGTGCGTTCGACGTGCCGTCATCATAGTCTCGACCACCGTCCTCACGTCCTCATGACGGGTGTAGTCAAGGTCAAACTGGTCCTGCATAAGTACCAAAACAGACAATATTACAATGATAAACGAAATGCGTCCACCAAAAATTCTATGTTTACGTATTTAATCATACCAACACTCGATCCATAATGTACTCCTTCACTTCTGCAGAAACATCAACTCACTTGTTAACGGAGATCGGAATCAGCCCTCGGACCAACATTTCAATCTTCGTCGATAGAGTGGCAGCAATGGAAGACACTCCTCCACACTCTCCCTCCGAGATATGCACCGATAGTTTCCTAGACCCGGACCTACCTCTCCAAACTGACCCACGTTTAGAAGCTGATGTCGCTACATAAAATAAAATTAACAAAGTTAGTCGGTCGGTTAACTTAAAAAAATTGAAATATAACTTAGAATAATTTCTTACATGCACAACTACTAGGACAAGCTGGCGTGCCTTGACTCATGCCTTCATTCACTCTCGGAGAAGGAGCGCTCGTGTAGGACTCGGGATCGGACTCATACTATGCAACTGTCCAGAAGTAACTGAAGGAAATTCTCGTCCACGCTTCATTTCACCGTAGAAGCTGTGACATAACAAAATAAACGATAAAGATATGGTAAACGAGACAGTAACAGTAAAAATAGTTCAGCAAACATCAACATTAGAAAGAAAAATATACATGAAAGAAATTATTAATCAGAATCTGATTCTTGCACGTTATCGCCCGATGCCTCATCCTCAGTAGAGTCGCTATCACTTTCGAACGAAATCTTCGTCCCCACTTTCTTCGGTATTCTCTTCAATTTCTGCTTCATCCCCCTCTGAAACATCATTACTATCTATACGTCTTTTTTTCCGCCGATCAATTGCCTCAGAAGCTTGGATAACGTTTGGCGCAACGTCATCCCTCCGTAGTGGATTAAGGTTAAACTGTCGAAGTCTATAAACAAGTCAATGGCATCGTCCTCTTGATACGCTTCATTCACGATGGCTGCTCCCGATTCAATGTTTACATCAACTTCACCGTCCGGATCCAGGCCGGGAATGTCATATGCATTTCTACACGACAACTTCTGCACGACTCGCCATGTAAGTCCATGCAGATTATCAACTAGATAAAACACTTGACTTGCTTGATTAGCCAAAACAAATGGATCTTCTAAGTACCACAATCGGGAAGTGTTTATGCTCTTAAAGTTCTCGTCGATACGAATTCTACGGTGATCTCCGACGTCCCACCAATCACACTTAAACAAATATACTGTATTTCCAGCAAGTATTGCATGGCATAAATGTCTACAAGTCTCCCGTAAAATTCTATTGGATTTCCCTCATGTCTATCCCGTATACAATACCACTGTTCTGAGTTCTTTCTTCCCGTTGTACTGTATGATATCTACATCTGTTCACTAACACATGCAGAATAACGCATCACTCGTGTATCAGGCCCACGTGCCAATGAATACAATTCATCGATCCGATGTACATGGATTTTGAGAACGTAATTTTTGAACCTACAACAATATATTAGAAGGTCATTAAAAACAAAGACACGATATTAATTTGAATTATTTGTCAATAACACTTACTCGCCCTAAGAACCAATCCGAAAATTGTTCCTCATGCATACGAGAAATGTTACCAACTCCTTGCGCACGAAGTTCGTCCATGTGTTCACTGTAATGATCAAGATTAATTAGCGACTTGTAGTTGCTGATTTTGCAATTGTTCAGCACAAACCACCGAGCTTTCTTGAACTCATGTCATGTCCTTTTCCAGCCCCTAGCAATCTAATTCTCTGAGTGAACACATCTAATGACCTTTTGGTAAAGAATTGTATTTTTGATATCTGCGATTAAACACTGTTTCCCCTCAACAGTTTCTTGAACTATGTCATGTCAAAATCTAATTCTCTGAGTCGAATACTTTTCGTAGTTTCGATCTCTATTAAACAAACAAAATGTCGAACACTCATTCTCAATATACGAATCGACCCTTCGGGACGAGACTTATTTTTCACATTCCGTTTTGAGCGACCCATCAACCGTTCAATGGATACATCCATCTGTATTGTACTGGTCCAGCAAGCATTGCTTCGCGTGGTAAGTGGACCGCCAAATGCATCATTACTGTAAAAAAAGCAGGTGGAAAAATCATTTCCAACTTGATAAAATTATCCCGATATCTTCTGACATCCTCTGCAATAAGACATCTCTGCAACAGAAACTCTCGAACTCATCTAGACTCACACAACGTGAAATCTCAGCAGCATAACCATCAAGGAACCTCACATCTTTTAACCACTCACAGGCCCTCCTTCGCTCTTCCTGAATCAAAGTATACACCGCTTGAGGCATCAATTCAACCCGACCGTCATACACCAAGTGCAAATCTTTTTTGACCCCCATTTCAGCTAAATCTCTACGTGCACCCGCTGAATCTCTGGTCTTGAACTCGATATTCATCACCGTCCCAATCATTTGTCACATATGTTCTTCTTGATGTGCATCACGTCCAAGTTATGCCGTAACCCTAATGTACTCCAATACGGCAGTTGGAAAAAGATGCTCTTCTTCGTCCAATTCAAACGTTCCGACGATTGTTTCTTCTTTCCCCTATTCTTCCCTGACGCTTTACCAAAGATAGTCTCCCCGACATGCGTCAATTGTTCCAATATGTCCTCACCAGTTAACTCCCAGGCGGAAGTCTATGTTCTTCTTTCCCATCGAAACGTATCCACATCATATCTCCATACATGCCCCGGTGTCAAATATCTCCTATGACCCATATAACACATTCTTCTCCCGTGCTTCAACCACTTATAGTCAGTGTCTAAATTACACGTTGGACATGCCAACTTCCCTTTGGTACTCCATCCAGATAAATTGGCATATGCTGGAAAATCATTTATGGTCCACATCAAAGCTGCATGCATCTTAAATGTCGTCCCATCTGAAGCATCATACGTCTCAACTCCATCTTTCCATAGTTGTTTTAACCCGTCCACTAAGGGTCGAAGATATACATCTATATCATTTCCCGGTGACTTTCGACCCGGAATCAAAAGAGTCATCAGTGAAAATGGGACCTTCATACACCTCCATGGGGGTAAATTATAAGGAAACACAACGACTGGCCAAATACTGCACGCATTGCTATGTTTCCGAACGGATTGAACCCGTCCGAAGCAAGACTAAGGCGGACATTGCGGGCATCTTGAGCAAACCAATCGTGGTCCTTATCAAAATTCTTTCAAACCAATGAATCTGCAGGATGCCTCAAACTCTCCCATCATCGACCCGTTTCTCCTTATGCCATCTCATGTCATTGCTACATCTTTTGTGGTAAACAAACGTTTAAGTCTAGGGATTAAAGGGAAATGACGCAACACTTTCTGGGAATTCGATTGCGCAAATCATTTTCGAATTTCCACCGAGACACCCCACATACCGGACATTTGTCTAACTCACTGTTTTCCTTCCAAAACAACACACAATCATTTGACATGCATGGATTTTATCATAACTAAACCCAAGATCCTTTCGCAATTGTTTCGCCTCGTAATACGATCCCGGTAACGTCTCCCCCTCTGGCAACGCCTCCTTAATCAATTGTAATACCATATCAAATGCCTTAACCGACAACTTATTCTCCGACTTCACATGCAACAACCGGACCGTAAATGACAACTTACTAAACTTGGTACATCCAGGATACAATTCATGTTCTGCCTCTTCCCATAATTTATTAAGTGGTGTCGAAGCCTTTGGTCCCCAAGTGGGGTTTCCTTAATATTAGGGTTCTCCGTTTCAACCCTTGCCGCCCCACCATCTAATCCGGCACGAACATCGATTAACATTTCCTCCATTCTATCAGAGTTATCTCCCTCTAAATCATCATCACTATATGGTAAGCTCGCACCGGACTCTTGACTCAAATTTGAAGTAAGTTGAATACCCTCCCCGTGAAACACCCATGACTTATAGCTCACATCAAACCCATTAATGTATATATGATCTTCCATTTTATCCAACACTTGAAACACTACATTTTGCACTTCCGACACGGACATCTGATCTGACCCCGAGAGTCTACACAACAAGCAGCCATACCGACAAACCACAGACCCCCTCCACATACTTTTCACCAAACCGATTTTTCTCGTAAACCCAACTTTTATCCATCGCCACCAATCTAAAAAAATACACGAATTAAGTAATTCATAAACACCCAATCATTGTAACTTGACTTTAAGCCCAGCTGATAGGTCCTATCCCATTCAAGATTGTGCATTTGGAGTTGAACATCAGTTCAACTTGTGTCCATCCATACCTGAAAAAAATTTGGCAGCATCTCCCCCCAGTCCCCAAATACACGCACCAGCGTTGGAGGCAAACGTCATCAACGATAGTTGTATGACGTCATACACCAATGCTAGTAGTATACCCAGAAGATAAAAGGTAGATGATACCGAATTTCCTCCAAGACTGGACAGGACACAAGTACCGAACTCGTCCAACCACGAATACACAATCTCAAACTGTCCATATTTGGACAATTCAAGGTTATTACGCGATAAACGCATATTTATCGCGTCTTAACCCTTGAACGGGTCTAAGGGTACACACATTATATCCCAAAAATAAACTCAAACATAACAAGTCAAAAACACTCCAATATTCATCCTCCATGCTTCTCAAACTCCATAATTTATTTCCAGAACTCAAGCACTTCAATAATCAAACATTAATATAAAGCTCAAATATTATACATGTATCACTATTAAAAAAAACACTCCTATAATCATCCTCTAGTTTCTCAAACTTCATGATTCATTTCAGAACTCAAGCACTTCAATAATTAAACATGAGAATAGAATAAATGCTACACAAGGTCAATAACTTGCAATCTGCCCTAACCAGTGATCGATCGATATATAGACGATCGATCGGTTTCAAGACCGATCGATCGTCATTATAAGACATCGATCCTGAACCTCCATCTAACAGACGATCGATCGTCGAATCTGGTGATCGATTTGAATAACCCAGATCGACAAAACAGCTTGCCAGCCTCCCACACACTCAAATCCACGCCCAAAACACTCACAAATCATCCTCATGCAATACTAATTCTAATATACATATTAAAAACACTCTAATAAGCTCTAATCAATCACAAATCCAATC
This sequence comes from Morella rubra, assembly GCA_003952965.2. Classification (NCBI taxonomy): domain Eukaryota; kingdom Viridiplantae; phylum Streptophyta; class Magnoliopsida; order Fagales; family Myricaceae; genus Morella; species Morella rubra. The sequence goes on along the minus strand of CM025853.1, from coordinate 333,140 downwards.
CACAATACCCACAAATAGACAAATAAAAATAACACCAAATAACCAACGAAATCATTCTAAATCGTAGTGTAGGTTGATTAATTACCTTTTGCACGAAATGTAGACCAAAACGAACAAATCCATAAAATCTCACAAATTCGCCCAAATTTTTCAATATTCACCCGGTTAAAAAATCAATGAATTTGAGCTTGGGCTTAACCTTAAGGACTTCTAAACACTCTCACAACTAAAAGGACGGTACAAAATTAAAAAAATCTCCTTCCGCGAGTCTCTAGTTTCTCTTGCCGTGGGTGTGTTTTTGCTTCACCCACGGCTTTAGAGCATCCTGATTTCAAGCGCGATAAACACCGATCGATCGGTAATATGATCGAACTTAAAATTCAGTTTTTACGATCGTATCGAACCGATCGATGAAGCCCCAAAATTAACGATCCATACCAAAATATTAAACGACACCGTTTACCGATCGATCGCCAATAACGATCGATCGGTTAACCTAATTATTAAAAAACGTTTTTAGCCTAACAAATGACTTAATTATTAAAATTAATTTACTTATAATATCATATTAATACATACCTCATACTGATAATTATAATCATGTGTTAAATAAGCGTTATGTCACTAGTTTCTAACATCTTAATACCTTACTCATACTAACACAAACAAAATGCATCTATGTTGCAACATGTATAACTTATACATGCTTTCTTAAAAATTAATGATATGTACTTGATATGTTTTTATGTAATCTAAATACATCCTAACATACTTTGTTAATATATATTTTATGTTTCTAATCATTTAAACTCACATTATTTAAAAAAATGAGGGTTAGATGAAAAACTAGTGTAGCGATCGATCGGTGTATATAACGATCGATCGGTTAGTGCACCCAAATGACGACGGATAACACCGATGGATCGGTGTGCATGTAGCGATCGATCGATGTATTTAATTCAAAACAGAAAAATAAAAAACGATTTCTTTCTATTATATTACTTATTTGATAAACCACTTATTTCGTTATTTTTGCCGACCAAAGGGTATATTGGTCATTTTACTTATATAAGTGTCGATAAAGAAATACAAATAGAAAAACACGTAAATATAATCAAAGTTTCTTCTGCATATCCACAGATAAACAGAAATGTCTCAAATACGTAAATAAAAAAATCAAATCCAAATAAACACAAATGTCTCAAACAGATAAATAAAACCATAAATCAAAATGTATGTCCCAAATAGATATAAAAAAATAACATAAAAATTCATCAACGTCGAACAGCATCACGGAAAGTGGCCACGTCATCAGGAATATCTCCGGGAATCCTCTGTGGATCTGCCTCTGTCTTGAAATCATCCAGAGTCTTCTTAATTTCTTCCAGCTGCTCGTTGACGTCCGCCATATGAGCCACGACCGACTTGTTGCGCAGCATTGTCACAGTGCACTCCCCATCGAAGGCGGTTCGGAGCTCCTTCAGCTGCTCCTCTAATGACTGCATCTGCCTCTCAACAGGCTGTAGAGTGGCCTTCACAGTCGCGCTGACACGGCTGTCGAGGTCCGCAAATAGCTGGGCCACCCATGGAGGGGGCACTGCAGGTGCTCCCGTCTCCAGAGGTGCCTCTGACGCTGATGTCGAAGGCCGTGATGCCTCCTCTGCGGCCGCTGCTCTACGAGCAAACCGTCGAGTCAATGCCCCCTCCTGGCCCCTTGCTCCTGGACAGAGTGAACTTGTTCAGCGCACTCTTAACCTCCTTACGTGTATCGGCAGCGATCACGACTCCCCGAGAAATGAGGAACTGAGTTAGAAACACGCCGTATGGGAGGCTATATTCCTTAATTCCCCAAGCCTCATCCATAATCAGCTCGAACATGTACAGCGGAAAATCTATCCGCGTCTGCTGACCCAGTAAGAGCATGACTGAGCTCTCGTGAACGGGCACTCGGTGGAATGAGTTCTGCCATCGACGTTCGGCGTCCAGATAAGGTGCAAAATCGCCAAAACTCACTGAACTCACTCTGCTTGATTATGCTGCCACCACTGCAGAGGTCTTCCCAGTCATCAGCGTCCACAGGTCCTGCTCTGATGTCCTCTGTTCATCCATCAGGGGTAACCGGGAAACAGGGGCTCTCGGGCAGGGCAATGTAGAAATCGGCAATGAAGAATAAGAACTGCACGCCTCGCACCTCTAGCTGCACCTCAGGTGCTCTATCTACCGAGACGAGTGCACAGAAGAAATCTTGCACAACTGCGTCCACACAAAACCCTCAGTCCACGAGAGCTGATGAAGAAATCCCTAGTACTCGAAGAGTTGGTAGAGGGAGTGCTCCTCGTACAATAACTGGTCAAAATCAGAGAGTGTCACAGACGCTCTTTGGCCACCGGCCGCCCCCTCAAGTACTCCATCAGCCTCTTTAAGGTCATCATCAGATCAGTAGGCTTCTTGCTCTTGGGACGAATGATCCCGTCCCGGTTCCTCGTTGTGCGTGCACGCTTAACTCCTGACATTTTATGTATACTGCAAAAGTTGTATATAAATATGTGTTAATAAGTAATCACAATAACGTATTACTTAAAAAAAAAAGTAATCACAATCACGTAATTATTAATGAAGTTGAAACAAAAAGTGATCCATCGCCATCCATAGCGATCGATCACTAAATGTACGGATCGATCGGTACATGGAAAATGGTAAAACCCACGATTGATTGTTAGTAACTACGCGATCGATCGTAAAATGGAGATCGATCAATCAATTTGACCGATCGAACACTATTGTTAAAACAACGCGTTTCAATGCACAGAAGATCGATCGTCCATGCAACCAAACGTACAGTATCACTAAGGGATTGATCGCCAAAAATACGATCGATCGCCATTTAATCAAAACGCAACACTTCACGTTGTAGCTTACCGATTGATCGCTTAGGTGTAAGCGATCGATCGATTACCATACCGATGGATCGTCTATATAAACGATCGATCGGTCCCGAATTGAAACGCACAGTTTCAAGGAAACGATCGATCGCTCACTAAAGCATCGATCGACCTTTCGTATTTGCAGACGGTTACTATACCGATCGATCGGTTAATATGAAAGATCGATCGGTTTTCAAAGCCACGTGGTTATTAATAAACGATCGATCGGTTTGAGTGACGATGTAAATTTGTCGCCTAAACTCTTTGCATGTAGTGACGGAGCATTTCGTCACAAAATTAACGATCGATCGGTGTATGACCGATCGATCGGTGTGTGACGAAACTTTTCGTCACCAAAAAATTAACTTTTAGTGACAACAATTTTATTTCGTCACAAATAAAACCTTTAATGAAGCAATTGGTGACGAAAAGTAGTTTCGTCACGAAATTTTTTTTTTTTTTTTTACGAAAATAGCATTTTGTCACTAAAAATTAGCTTTTAGTGACGAAATTCAATTCGTCACAAAATTTCGTCACTAAAAGTCAATTTTCTAGTAGTGCATCCCTTTGCCTTCTTTCCACAGCTCATATGCTTGGAATTAAACAATATTGCCCATCTGTTAGTTGAGGGACTGAAAGATTTTAATTCACATTTGTTTCAGCAATGCTACGTACTAAGGTTGCTTACATATTCTAGGAGGTTTAGCTTCTCATCTGGCCCATAGTAACAAGCATTCCTCTCGCCACCAATAATTTGGAGAAGTAGAATTCCAAAGCTATAAATGTCAGATTTGATGGAGTATACACCATTTCTGATGTACTCATGAGGAACATAACCGCTGCATTTGATTTTTATTTTCATCAAGGTTAAGAATTGACAAGAAAGCTTGGTTTATATATGGAGCTTTATTAGTTATTTACTATGTTCCAACTATCCGGCCTGTGTTGGCTTCATGTTTATCTTTCGTGAAATTTCTAGCCATACCAAAATCTGAGATATTGGCCTTCATCTCTCCATCCAGTAAAATGTTGCTAGGTTTCAAGTCTCGGTGAATAATTGTCATTCTCGAGTATTCTTGGAGATATAGGAGCCCTTGAGTAACCCCTTCAATGATGTCAATGTTATTTCTCCAGTCCAAAAGGTACCATCTGACAGGGTCTACAATATCAAGTGAAATTAGAAACAGACCGTCATACAATGATCATGGGGCTATAAATAAACTACGGGTAAAGTCATATATAGTTAGCCTCGTAAGTATGAGCAAAAAATGAAATTAGTACTTGTTATTTTCAAAATAGCGATTTAAGACCCTTAACTTTTGAAAATCATCAATTCACTCCCCCCATCCAAATTAGGCGTTAAATTAGACAGAAAAATATAAAAAATGACCAAAATGCCCCTCTAAGATAAAATTACTAAAAATACTAAAAAATTCATTAAAAATAAAAAAAATGATATTTTTTTTAAAGTAATATTTTTTAAATAAAATAATTGAAACTCTATTTCAATAATCTATTTATTTTTAATTTATTTCTTAAATTTTTATTATATTTGTTTATTTTTTAAAATTTCGTCTTGGAGGGCCATTTTGCATTTTGAAATTTTCGTTTGATTTAATGCCTGATTTGGAAAGGGGGTGTGAATTGATGATTTTCTAAAGATAAGGGTCTCAAATCACCTTTTTAATAGTTGCAGATACCAATTTGATTTTTGCTCATACTTACAAGGCTAACTATGACTTTAGTCCAATAAATTATTATACCATGAGAGCAGATGAGTAAAAGTTATCGAGACACCATGTGCCATAAACCATGCAGGCTTAAACTGAGATAACCTTCGCTTTCTTTAAGCTTAAAAATGATTTGGCACTAGTGTTACCACCCAAATATGAAGTCGGTTTAATGATTTCTCATGTACTCTAGTCGAAGGGAGGAAGGTATCAAACCAAAGAGGTAGAAGTCCAAGCTTTTGTTCGGCATGTATTCATAGATCAGCATTTTTTCATCCCTTTGAATGCAAAATCCCAAAACTCGAACCAGGTTTACATGTTGTAGTTTTGCAGTAAGCGTAACCTCATTCTGGAACTCTTCAAATCCTTGTGTAGATGCTTGTGAAAGTTTTTTCACTGCAATTTCTTGTCCATTTGGTAATATTCCCTGACAAATTAAAAAGCCACCATGACTTAATTGGTATTTCTTGCATTCCTAACTCATTTCCCACACCCGTTGATGTTAGAGATAATATCATAATCCATCTATAAGGTTTATAGGTAAAATCATGTTTCTACCAATTAGTTAATGACAAAGATGAAGCTCCTGCATGTACTGACAATGGCTCAATGCACAGTATACACTTTTTTTTTCTTTTCTTTTTACAACAAGCATTGAGAACAGCCTAACAAAAGCTTACCTTGTAAACGGGACCATAACCTCCTTGTCCAAGTTTGTTTTTAATCGAAAGTTTATCTGTAGCTGCCTCAATTTCAGCTAAACTATAGACTTGCAGATTAGGATCATCGCTATTAAAATCTCCGGCTGCTGCCATACGATTGACTATTAATTTGGACTCTGATTCTTTAATTCTATCAACGATTCCTGTATTTATGAAAAGAGTAAAAAGCAAGAAGAAGCCTATAAATGTCAACTCTTCAATCATGGTGGTTAATAAAAAGTAACAGAAAAAAGTTACCTTTCGATTTGAGCATTCTCCTCCTTGCGATAGTGATTACAAGGCCGAGCACAAGAATAACAGGAGTAGTAGTCAAAACGATCACTAACAATCTCCACTTGGGCTGTCGTTTATTGCTGTCCTCTTGAGCTGATAATTCAACTCTATAAGTTAATGAAAGACAGATCGTCCAGGCAAGTGCATTATCATTCAAATTATATATAACCTATTTGAATTCGTTAAACCATGTCCAGGCAAGTAGAAACAATATTCTAATAGTAATATGCAAAGACACCAAAAGATTTCTGGTGTACAGTATCTCCTATCTGCTAGAGAAAGCTCCCAATTGTCATCATACGAGACCTCCCACACATGGTAACCAAATAGCTTCTTCTCCCTGGCATAAGAAACCTTGATATTAAAAATTTGAATATCATCAAAGCCGATCCATGTCGATCCAACTGTCAAGTACTTCACTACGTATGTAGCATATTATATCTGACAGCAGCCCCATATCTCTGAATGTAACCCTTGATGTCCTTACATATAACTATTGGTTCCATCATCTGTAATGGCTGGACCGGTAGCCGGTGCTCCTATTTCGCTGTCGTTGGGATTCTTTAATATCCATGCGTAGTCATAGAAAGGCAAAGCCATCACCAACTTGCTAGCAGACAAGCCCCTATGAATCCATGCACCAACACCGTAATCTGTGTTAGCGTTTCTTGATGGGTCATATAAGGCTGCATGAGCACCCGTAATGCTTGACCACAGAGGCCCATAGTAGTCATACGTCATGACATGCACCCAATTCAAGTTACTCCGTATGGAGTCCACTGGAAAAGAAGCATTTTCTACATCTGGTGAGTACGTAGTGAACAGCAGCAGTCAAGAGCAGCTCTTTCCCACTAAAATTTTTTGCCTCAGAATTCACCGTGGCTCGCCACTCCTGGAAAAGTAGTCCCATACTGGTCATGTCGGAGCTTGTGTTTGCTGAAACCCAACATAGATCAAGGCCTTGGAAGCCATAAGCCCTGGCTATCTTTACAGAAGAGTCGATGAAAGATTTTCTACAAGAAGCCTTGCTGACCATCGCAGAAAAAACTGAACAGTCTGCGTTTCCACCCCCAATAGCAAGAAGTGTGGTGATTGTTGGGTTGTTTTGCTTGACAATATCCGAGAAGTTGGAGAAATCTTTCTCATCGGATGACACAAAAGAGAGCTCGTAGGACGAAGAGTTAAGATCAGCAAAAGCACAAAGAAGGTAGTAAAAAGGGCTGAATTTATGGCTGAACTACGTATCTCACTGCTGGAGAGCCAGTAACCTGCTTTGATCCAAGTTTGTGCTCTCAAAGGCTCTGAACACAGAAGAACATGGAGGAAAAAAATTACAACTTTGGAGATCACGAAGCAAATGTTACTTCTTAATTTCCTGAGGAAGTAAGAGACCGTTGCCAGTGGTAGAGAGTAGGCGTATTAGGATCACTAAGTTCTTATCATAGACAGTTGGGGAGAAGAAACATCAAATTAATAATTAATGCGTAGTTTTTCAGGGAACTTTTATTGTCTAGTCCTCCTGAATCCTTAGAAAATTAGGGCTGCTCACTGTGTGGGTCGGGTCGGGTCGGGTATGTGCGGGTAAGTTTCCTGGTGGCTTACCCGACCCGTACGGATCGGGTCAGGCTTTTTTTTTTTTTTTTAGTTTTAGTTTTAGCCCTGGATAAGCCTCATTTCTGCACTTTTCTTGGGAATCCCAGTGGAATAGAGGTGTCAATGTAACATCACCTTTAAGATGGTGTCTAAATAAGAAGTCAACAAGTTCTTTTTGTTCAGAGACATGAAAACGAGAAAATTGCTAATGTTGCTAAAAAAAGAAGAATGCCTAGAGTTGCAACACCAGGAGAAACTCCCCTCTAATCTCACAAGATTAAATACACAAGTTCTTTCAATTATTTCCTAGGGGGCAAATAAACTTGCCAAACCACACCCATACCTACGCAACATTAAACACACAAGTTAAATAATGAAATAAGGTCTTTGGTGTTCGAAAATAGCCTCGAGCTATTGTCAAGGAACCATAGTCATGATCAAAAGCTGTAAACTAACTTCTTACACTCAATCTTTGCCATCTCAGCGCACTTCTTAAATTTGACCATTTTTGCAGGAGAGGACCTCACATATCGCACTGCATTTCGAACCCTCACAATTGAATCATCACAATCTTTCAAACCTTCATTCACAATCAAATTCAATATATGTGCACAACACCTCATGTGGAGATACTTACCATCCAATACATGTCCTTTCAAATATCTCTTCAACAATTCAATTGCAACGTCATTTGAAGAAGCATTATCAACCGTCACAGTAAAAATATCACTAATTCCCCAATCCAACAAACAAGATTCCATATGTTTTGCAATAGTGTCACCTTTGTGATTAGGAATCAAACAAAAGTTAATAATCCTTTTCTGAAGTTTCCAACAACTATCAATAAAGTGCGCCGTGAGACACATGTAGTTGAGATTTTGCATGGAGGTCCATATATCAGTGGTCAAACAAACACATTGACAAGTAGACTTGAATACCTTCTTCAACTCCTCCTTCTCTCTCATATAAAGTTTCATACAATCTCTTGCTACGGTGATACAAGAAGGACTTGAAACCGTGGTTCAAAAGCCCTACACACTTTTATGAAGCCTTGACCTTCCACAACCCTAAACGACATTTCATCTATGATAATCATTTCTGCAATTGTCAACTGTATATTTTTAGGATTATATTTATGAACCCTTAAATTGGCAACATCATGATCTCCAACTTCTTCTGATTGATATTTATCCATTGATTCATTGCTAAATGGGTACTTGGGACATGTATGTAACACATGGTTCAACATATTAGATGTTCCATGCCGTTTAGAGTGGCAATGGTACTGCTTGCTACAATAGTTATATTTAGCAAGTGGGTCATTTGGATCACATCCATCTAATCTTGTGAAATGGTCCCAAACTACTAACCCCTCCTTATTCCCCTTACGTTTGCGTGAAGGATTACCCGAGGCCCCTCGTCTACATCTATGGTCTCATCGTCGGTATTAATGGATGGAATAGATTGATTTGCTGAAGAATCATTAGTATCCATCACAAACAAACAAACAAACATAATATTAGTTACTACTATATAGAAAAACAAACAAAGAAGCATATGAACCAACAAGATTTATAAAACAAACAAATCATCAGAAATTGAAAACAAACATACCATCATATCTTCATCACCCAATAGAACCAACAACTCCAATATATAAGCCCTGACCTACAATCTCCAACAGAACCAACATATGCCCTAACCTCCAATCTCTAATATATCATTTTCTAAATTTTTAATAGGGTTTTAGCTTAAAATTACCTGAATAAGCCTAAGCTCCACCACCACCAAAATTCGAGAATGCGAGATGTCTGGGCAGTAGAATCACTGCAGTGTACTGTAAAACAAGAACATGCTATAAATCACCAAGAACATCGTTCTAATGCCATCCGGACAAACATTCATCCACAAGGCTAATCAATGCACAAAGACTAAATCTAATGGGTATGGTGATTGCCAAGTCACTTCCCAATTAAATCTCTTAGATCTAATTCTTCACATGCTGCCTCAATCTATTTAAAAGCGACAAGAAACTTCACACTCCCAATAAAATAATAATAGAAACCCACTTCAAGAATCAACGTACCCATGTGATATGTTAGGACTGCAGGGAAATGTAGGAAAAGAAATATGCAAATTTCTTGAATCGAAATTGATTAATCATTCCATAACCCAAAAAACCAAAGACGAACCTGAGGCAATTAGATTCGGTTGACGCGACTTTCATCCTCGCCCAGCCGAAATTTCATTAAAAAAATAAAGATTTTCATGTCCTCCAATTTCTTACCAACCAAACAGACGATTAGGAAAACAGAATAACAAAAAAGCGCAACCCAAGGAAGACATCACACAAAGCACCCAAATTTCAGAAGTGAAAGGTCAAGGAGATGTCTACAAAAGGACTATAAAGTGCGTACATACTGACTAAAAGGGAAAATATTTTTGCTTTATTTCCTGAAAGAACTAGAAAAAAGAAAGATAGTGGAGGTAAGATTGACAGAATGACAAAAACACAAAAAGCGAAGAAGGTAATAAGAAAAGTTAGAGAAAACCCATCAGAAACCGAAAACATAAGCCATCCCTTAACAAATCATGAACTAGGTGGGTAACACAATCTGGGTACCTCAGAAGTAGGAAGTTCGGCCGAATGAGGTAGACAATCTTGAAGGAATGAAGAGCTGCCTGCACAAAGCACAGGCAATATATCCTGCAGACTGCAGAGGGAGAGAGAGAGAGGGGAGAAGGCTTCAAAGGAGGACTTTGTAGACCATACGGGGCAGGCTCGAGAAAGTCTCCATGGTGGAAACTGTCATGAAAGTGCAGAAATGTTTGAAAGGGAGTACATTCATCTAGACGTAAAGGAGAAGTGGACTTACCGGAGAAGAAGAAGAAGTGGGCTGGCTGGGAGGCGACGGCGACCTGGAGAGAGTCGGAGGGTCTGAGAAGTGAGAAGGAGAATCGGGAATTGTAAATTAAGCCCTGGGTGGGTCGGTTCGGCTGAGGCCTGACCGTATATTGGGGGGTCCAGTGTTTTGGGCCACAAGCCCGGGCCAGAGCCCAAACACTATTCGGTCGGTTTCGGTCAGTCGGGTACACAATGAATCCTTAGAAATAACAAAAAACAGTGCCCTCAACGGGCAGCTTATTAATTTGTTTCCGTACCAAAAGGAGAAAAATCTGAAACCGTGCCCAAATGTTTCAAGGGGTAGTGTAGCAAAATTGAGACGACTGTCACTTTCTTTACTCCCTCTTGTTGTTATTATCAATGATAGGATCTAATTGTATATTAAGAAAAAAAAAACAGGATCTAAGTAAGATTTTCCAAATAGATAATATTGAGATGTACAACTTGCTTCTTAGAGCTCGTACGTCTAATTAAATATTAGGATTTGTAAGAAAAAAAAAAAAAAGAATGCTTTGCTAGCTAGTCTAAATATTTTTCGTAAAATATCGAGGAGGGTTGTTCCCATTGGAGTAATGTAACCGAAACCCTCCACGCAAATTTGTTTATTGCTAACGCGCGTTTGGTATAGATTCGTAGATGGTGATGAGAGCGTGGACCTGCAGATTCTTTGGTAGTGATCATGGGGGTCCGACGTCAGGCGGCTTACATAATTAATCGCAAATTTGTTTATTGCCAAGGTTAGGTACATATTCGTTATGTCCATATATATATAACTTGTAAGAAATATTGCCCACAGCTACTACATGAATTACAGTCTCTTTTTGCAAAATTAGTTATGAGATAATTAAGTTAATTTATAAATATGTAAAGAGATAGTATAAGTATATACAATAAAATTGAACAATATTTATAGCCCAATTATTGCTATAGCGTCAATAAAAAATAAGGGAAGAAGACTAATTCAGATAAAAATGAAAGGCCTACAAAATATGAATATTTAAAAGTTAGTTTATAAAATTAAAATTAAAAATAAAAATAAAAAACACATCCTGGAAACTAACACTATTCTATTTTCAAAATAATGACACTATCAACTTCAATTTTCAAAATAATCATCATTCACAATAAATTCTTGGCTCTAAAATTTAGTGCACAACTGTCTACACAGCTACTTTATTGCTAATTTTTTTAATAGTACATTCCACACTAATTAGATAATTAAAAAATAATAGCATCATTCACAATAAATTCTTCACTTCTAAAACCTAAAACCACAATTATCTACCACGAGTACTTTATTGCTAATTAAGTTCTCAAACAATTCAATTGTAACATCATTTTTTTTAACAGTACGGTACAGTGGCACACCAATATCTGATTAATCTAATAAAAAATTAATTTATTTTCAGAATTAAAAGTTTTAAAAGAAGTTACAAAAATAGAAATTAATACTCCACTTGAAATACTTAATCTTGTTTTGAAATTTTTTTTTATTGCATATAGAATACTATTTATTTACCATACCTGTTACAGTTGCACATGCAAAAAGAAGTTTTTCAAAACTAAAGATAATAAAAAAAATTATTTACTAACAACTATATCTCAAGATAGATTAAGATTTATATCTATCGAAACTTATTTATTGAGTAAACTTGAATACAAAAGTTTAATTAATAATTTTGCATATAAATGAAAAAGGCAAGAAGTAAACTTATGTTTAATTTTAAAATTTATTATTATTTTTAAAATTAAATTAAAAATATTCATTTTTATGACTTGCCTAAGGCCCCAAAAATGTTGAGTGGCCCTGATATACATGACTTTACTTTGACTCCTGTATTTATCTCATCCCTTTGCTCCCAATTAAGATTTGGTTTATGGGCAAAATCAAAGTTCAATGGCTGAAAACCCTGTCGACCAGCCAGTGGAAGTCAAAGATATCATTATTTATTGATGCTACTCCATTAGGCCTTATTTATACGAATAAGATAACATGACTGATATTGGCCGTCTCATTTTGGATAATATAGGCTTCTACGTCCAACCTTTGTAGTCTCTAATCTCTAGGCTCCCCATGCGCGTGAAGCTGCACCAACAAGAATTATGTGTCAGGTGTTGGGCAAACAATGATCAGCTGTAAAAATCCAAATAGGAACAGCAGTAATCAAAGACCTAATGAGATCAGATGCAGTACTAGACCTTAATCAGAGCACATCACGCAGACAAGAAGAAAATTAAAGCAATATTAATGCCGGCATGCTATATTGCTATGTATCGTCCACACCAATGAAAACCCAAAACTTGGCATAGACAGCAAACCCACTGATAACTATCATGAAATCGAAATCTTAAGTGTTTGGGTTGAGCAAAGCTGCAAAAGAATAATTGCATCCGTACTGACCTGTTTGAGAAAGAGAGAAATTTTTATCGGCGCCCACATGCCATGCAAAGTAACCCAGCAATCCCTTTCCCTTAGCATAAGTAACCTTAGTCGAGATACTCTGGGTATCATCATAACCAATCCAGGTCAACCCAACATAGCAATAGTCTGTGACAATCGTGGAATTGAACACCGCTGTGGCACCATTCTGGGTTATGAAATCCTTGATTTGGCTATCGTTATGGACCCATCTGAGGATATGGTCGCTCCATTTGCCGGTGAAAATATTCCATGGTTGTTTGCATTTACTAGACGCCAGGCATACCCATAAAATGGAAAGCCGAGGACTAGCTTTTTGGCTGGCACTCCTGCCTGAATCCAAGCAGTGGTACCAGCGTCCCCGCTGACTTGGCTTGTTGGATTGTACAATGCAGCAGGTGGTCCAGTCAAATTTGGTGTCGAATAGCTGTTCGGGCTATAGAAGTCATAGGCCATCACGTTGACCCAATCCAAGCTGTTTGAAATGGCCTGAATGGGATAATTCAACGAGTAATAATTGGCAGAGTAAAAGAAAGCAGCAGATAGAAGCAAGGCTGTCTTGCCGCTGCTCTTGGACTCGTTGGCCACAGCTGTTCGCCATTCATTGAGGAGGGTACCGAGGTTTGTGAACTCTGTGGCCGTGGAGGGGTACTCCCAATCGAGGTCAAGACCATAGAAGTTGTTAGACCTGGCTAGTTTAATGGAGGAATCTATGAATGACTTGCGGCTGCTGGCTTGGCTAGCCATTGAAGCAAACGTGGATGGATTAGAGCCTCCTCCACCGACAGACAAAAGGGTTTTAACGGAAGGGTTCTTTTGCTGCACGGTTTGGGTGAAGCTGGAGAACTGAGCGGAGTTTGAGGAAGAAATGGTGACCTGGTAGGTGCTGGCATTGAGATCAGCAAAAGCACAAAATATGTGGGTGAAAAGGGTGGAATCTATGCTTGAAACCGGGAATCCACTGCCAGGAAACCAGTATACAGCCTTTACAACAGATTGTCCGGCATAGCAATGGAATTGGAGAAGGAAAAGTAGAGTGGAAAATACATATGCAAGGGTTTTTGAAGCCATGGAAGGAAAGGAGGCAGCTGTGTATTGATCGATGATATATTCCTGAGAGCTTTAGAGACAAAGCATACGTATATATAGGCTTTTATTTTCCTTATTCCATTTTCCTTCTTAATTTGGTGTCAATTATCTGATTGCAAAATTATGTATGAGGCAATGGGTTTGTAATTAGGCTCATAGCCACCTTTTGAACGAAGACTTTCAAGGGAGTGCTCTGGCATAGAGAAGTCCAAACATTAAAGCTGGCTATTGCGAAGCTAGTTTCTTGGTGCCGTGGCTGCAAGGCATTATAACTTGTAGTTTGGACTGGCACCGGAATATCATAAAATGACCTCAGCCTCAGCCAACAATAAACAATCTTGTTTTATTTTTGTTATTGTTTTATTTTTCATTTTTTTATGGACTACACATTATTCGAAATTAGAACATATATAACACATGCTCCAACTTCATCCTCCCTGCAGATAGAAATATTAGTACGTGATCCATAGAATTTTGTACCCATACGTATCAAAGCGAAAAATAATTAACAAACGTCGTCTCCGAAGCAATTTAGTTATTTGTTTTCTTGAATTAACAGTTCACTTATCATGGTGCAGAAAATTAACAAAGTGAACCGAGTTATCTACAGCTTGCGTACAATAATATCGTTGGAGAAGTTGACTTTCTAGAAAGAGAAAAGGCTTAAGAAGTTGACTTCAAGACTCTATGAACAATAACATTGAGGAGATGAAATTTGGGTCCATATACATCCGAAATAACTAGCTTCTTTTCACTATTGATAAAGCTGGATCAGAATAAAATATTATTTGGTTCGTCTAGTGGAGCCTTCTCTTCGACCCCGCTTCGTGGAGAGTCGAAACTTTCGATCTTGCCTCGCCTCCTTCCCCCGCCCTTTTGTTGAGGGAAATGCAGATCATGGTCCCTGCTCAAGTTGGATGTGGTAGACGTACATTATTCTGAATGTGTCATTGTTGCAACTAGTACTAAGGGCATAAAAGCATCTTCGTGATGCATTAGTCAACTGCAATTGGGGCTAAGAATGAACAGTACCTAATTTCTGGGCATAAGTAAAAGATACTCTTTCTTTGGATGTGGAAGCCAGAAAATGAGCACTTTGGACTACTATATTAATATTATAGGTTGGTAGGCTAGCTGTGGTGAACTGGCTAATTGTTCATAATTACTTATAGGTCTACATGATGTTTGCCAGTCCTGAGCATTTATGGTACAGCCTCTTGAAATTTCGGTCATGTGTTTAATTTTCCGACGTGCTTAATTTTTTTGTTATCATTTATTTTCTAATTAAAAAGCCTGATCTGCAATTGTATAACAAAGTTCTGTATAGTTGAAATTCTGTTTAGACCAATGAAGATGTGAAGAACTTTGGGTCTCAATTTGCGTTAATCTTTTAAAACGAATGACTCCTAGACGTGGGTTAATTTAGAACGCTTTTTTCAAAATTGCATGCAAGCAGATTTTAGCTGGGCCTCGGGTAGTTCGAAGGCTACAACTTTCAATAATGGATCCATTGGGCCAAAAGTAGACAATTTGCATGGGAAAACATGATGAATGCCGCCAGAGTTGGAACCATGATTAATGTTTTCTCATCTGAAGACGGACTCACATATAATGGCCCTTATTGCACTAGTAACATATATAAGACATCGGATATTAGTGGCCTTATTGTGGATAACTTAAGCTTCTAAATCCATTCTCTATGCCCCCCATGCTTGTGAAGCTGCAACAAAAACATGAATTTCGCGTCAGATCATGTCAGAATAATAGAAACTAGAAATCCTAAAAAGAGTGGAAATTAATGAACTTCTATATAGAAAAGATAGGTTGGAGATATAATAATTGAATTCATAAACTAACCTGTTTGAGAAAGAGCGAAAGCTTTATCGGCACCCACATGCCATGCAAAGTAACCGAGCAATCCCTTTCCCTTAGCATAAGTAACCTTAGTAGAGATACTCTGGGTATCATCATAACCAATCCATGTTGTCCCAGCATAGCAGTAGTCTGTGACAATTGTCGAATTGAACACTGCTGTCGCCCCATTCTGAGCTATGAAATCCTTAATCTGGCTATAAGTTATGGACCCGTCTGAGGATATAGCTACTCCATTAGCAGGTGCAAATATCCCATGGTTGTCAGCATTTGCTAGAAGCCACGCATAGCCATAGAATGGGAACCCGAGGACTAGTTTGGTGGCTGGCACACCTGCCTGAATCCATGCTGTGATGCCGGTGTCCCCGCTTACTTGACTTGTTGGATTGTAAAGTGCAGCAGGCGGCCCAGTCAGATTGGGTGAGGAATAGCTGTTCGGGCTATAAAAGTCATAGGCCATTACGTTGACCCAGTCCAAGCTGTTTGAAATGGCCTGAATGGGATAATCCAACGAGTAATAGTCCGAGGAGTAAAAGAACGCAGCGGTTAGAAGCAAGGGGGCGTTGCCGCTGCTCTCAGATTCGCTGGCCACGGCTGCTCGCCATTCATTGAGGAGGGTACCGAGGTTTGCGAACTCCGTTGCCGTGGAGGGGTACTCCCAATCGAGGTCAAGGCCGTAGAAGTTGTTAGACCGGGCTAGATTTATGGAGGAATCTATGAATGACTTACGGGTACTGGCTTGGCTAGCCATGGAAGCGAAGATTGAAGCTTTAGAGTTTCCTCCCCCGATGGACAGAAGCGTCTTGACTGAAGGGTTTTTCTGTTGCACGGTTTGGGTGAAGGTCGAGAAGTCGGCCAAATTTGAGGAAGAGATGGTGACTTGGTAGGTGCTGGGATTGAGATCGGCGAAGGCACAAAATAGATACGTGAAAAGGGTGGAATCTATGCCCGCCACAGTTACACCACTGTCGGGAAACCAGTATGCGGCTTTCACGACAGTTTGTCCGGCAGAGAAGTGAAGTTGAAGAAGGAAAACGAGGGTGGAAAATACATAAGCAGGGGTTTTCGAAGCCATTGAAGGAAAAGATCAAGACAGTAGTGTAGACTGTAGTCAATTAACAGGTACTGTTCTTGGAGCTTCTGAGAGATAAGAGAGCTCATGTACGTCTATATATATAACCTTTTCCTTTTCGTGAACGTCTACTCCTCTTCGGAGTGAATTACGTGATTGCGTCTCGTACGATATTCCACATGTCGCGACCACCAGTTATGCGTATGGTGACAATTGGTTTGAACTTTAAGCTCGCCGCCACATTTAATTTTGATCAACGAAGACTTTTCAGGTTCCACAGAGAGTACAAAGGCAAAAGACCGCTATTGCAAACCTCATATGCTGGTGCCGACGTGCCGTGGCCGCCACTTCAGGAGGTTTTTTCTGCTCGGAGTAGCTTAAATTACGGAATCAATAGTCTTTATATAACCAAGTTCTCGGTCTAAAATGACAGTTTAAAATTATGCGGACCAAATTCAATATATGAGCTCAACCTCGGTCAACGCGCATTAATCCAGTTTCTTATTCCCCTGCAAAGCCTGTTGGTACAGGCCTGTGAGCGTGATTGTTGCGCGAGCTTTGCGAACCTGTTGGTGTGGGCCCGTGAGCCTTTTTGTTGTTCTCTGCACGGGAGCCTGTTTGTTTTGCTCCCGTTGTATATCTTAAAATTTTAGGATTTATACAACTACTTTCCATTATGTAGAAAACATTAGGAGAAAACTAACATAAAACGCAAATTACTTGCATTTTGTTATTTTGTATTCCCTGGTAATTACTTATGGGTTTCGACTTATTGATACAAGATCAGGCTTTGGTACCATGTGTGGGAGGCCGGGTTTGTAGGAAGGTTCCAACGACTGACATGATTAATGTTTGCTTCCATACGTGTTTCACAATATCTAATAATTAAAAGCTACTTGGAATGAAATTAAACAGAAACTAATTATAAAATTGGTAATTAAACAAAGCATTAACCCTACATGTTTAATTTTTCTAAATCTAAAGTACTCACCGCGTAAATACTAATTACTTTTTGTATTCAAGTCACATGAAACATGACAAATTAAGTAAAAGATTTACAAGCTTACGAGAGTATTAGTCCGTGTAAGATGATTCTGCTTAATTTTGATAATGACAACCAACATCAGATTTTTTTGCATTTGGGAAATAAACAACTGACCGGCGCGTGAGCCCTTATGCACGCCCACACGTGCACGTGAATCTCATGCGTCCGACCTCTTTTGCCTCTTCTCCAGCTGTTTTTGAGCATTAGAAATAAATAACACATCCTAGAAACTATTAGGTTTTCAAATAATAGCACTTCACAATAAATTTACTCAACTACCATAGCACTTAACTGCCAAACATAGCAACAAACAAAATAAATGCAAATGGGGGGGGCCTTGCCTGGGCTGCAAGCCTTGACCTGGTTGTGTGGGCCTGTGAGCCTGTTTGTTTCCTTTGCATGGGCCTGTCAGCCTATTTGTTTTTTTTATGGGCTTGCGAGCCTGTTGGTTATGCTTCTATTGTATATCTTAAATTTTAGGATTTATGTAAATACTTACCATTTTCTAAAAAAATTAAATAAGAAAAACTAACATAAAACGAAAATTACTTGCATTTTGCTATTTTGTTTTCCCTGGTAATCACTAATTGGTTTCGACTTATTTGATACAAATCAGGCTTTGGTACCACATTTGTGGGAGACCGGGTTTGCAGGAAGGTTTCAACGACATGATTAATGTTTGCTTTCATAAGTATTTCATAATATCTAATAATCAAGCTACTTGGGATAAAATTATTATAAAATTAATAATTAAACAAAGCTTTAACCCTACTTGTTTAACTTTCTAAATCTAAAGTACTCACCGCAGATATATGCTAACTTTTTGTATTAATGTCACATGAAACATGACAAAATTATGGAAAAGACGTACAAGCTAATAATGGGAGAGGACTAGTGATAATCCGTATCGGATGATTCTGTTTGATGTCGATAATAACGTCACACAACATCAGATTTATTTGCATTTAGGGAATAATTAAAACATGCAATTCGAAATCAATAGGACAATCTAAATATTGTTTGGCATATATATCCACTGAAGGATCACAGCGTTATTGTCGACACACGTTAACACAACCTTATTCAACATGACACAAATTAAAGCTTCGACGTCGGGAGAAACCACAATATCATATGCTTCGGCTCCCAATCTCTACACTCCCCATTCATGAGCAGCTGCACAGTAGTAAGAATTACATGACGTCAGAGAGTAGATGATTGTTTACAACCAAACGATGCCAAGAGACCACATGCATCAACTATCGATTCTGTTACATTTTGTCTTTATCGATTCTGTTACATTTTGTCTCTAAAATACTAAACGTTTACAATGCACCTACCGCCGTTAATTTAGATAGAAATTTATATTTTGTTCCAGTGAAATAACGATTTTACCCTAAAAAAAACACACGATGAAAAGTGATATATATTCCCACCGAATTTGGCTTCTCCTAATGGATCGTTGTGGTGTTTCCAAGGAGTTTGACAAACGGAAGCTGGATGTTGTCGAATGGATGAGAAAAAGGATGCGATCGAGGTAAGACAGTTTTTGTAAGAATCATGCGTGTAATGCTAACGGCAGCCATCTGTTACATTTGGAAGGAAGGTGTTAGTGTTTCTTGTCGGATTTCAGAAGGTAATGGAAGAATCTTCACCGGCATGCTCAGAAATTTAGTCAACTTTGTTTTTTTTTTTTTTTAGCGGCTAGCCCAAGCTTTGTATGGTTACCTTGGAGAATTAATACACTTATCACTTACCACTTACCCAAAAAAGAAAAAAATTAAAATGCGAGAGCTCCCAGATTTCTCTCTCTCTCTCTTTTTTTTTTTTTGGTAAGTGGTAAGTACTGTATTAGAAATCATCCCAAAAACAAGCAAGCAAGCCCTCAAAGAGGCACAAGTCACACATCACATATTAAAAATCATGTCTCTCAGAAGATAAAAAAACAGAATACAATACATGCAGGTAATATAAATTTAACTAGTACTGTTAATATTATTGCAACTAACGGTGTTCTTTGTTAGAGAATATAAGTTAAATAATACAATTTATCACTTCCAATTAATTTAAGCTTTTAAGATAAGTGGTAATTCACATATGGCTAAATTCTAGACGGATGAATTGAGACGAATATAAGGACTAAAAGCATACGAACCTGTTTTTGAAAGTATCCAGTTGTGGTCATTGCCCACATGCCACACAAAGTAACCGAGCAACTCCAGATCCCTTGCATGTTCGATCTTCTTTGTGATACTTTTCCTATCATCATAACTAATCCAAGTTGTACTGTTATAGCAATAGTGTGTTTCAGTATCAGGATCAAATTTTTGGGTGGTATCTATCTTGGCTAGGAACTTCGTGATTTGCTCGTAACTTATGACCCCAGTTGCGTACGAAGAAGGAGCCCCCTTTGCGGGTGCAAACATACCGTTGTTCTTTGCATTTGCCAGTGACCATGCGTTCCCAAACAATGGAAGGCCGAGCACTATTTTTTTTTGGTTCACTCCTTTCTCCATCCAGGCGTTGATGCTGTACTCCCCGCTTGGATCACCTGGCTTACTGCGCCATGCTGCATGTGCTCTAGTAGAACGCGAGTTACGTGGGGTATGGAAGTCATAGGCCACTAGATTCATCCAGTCCAAGAAACGAGGAATAGAACGAGGTGGACATGGGGAAAACTCTACGTCGTACTCGAACTGTGCCGTTAGAAGCAAGGGCTCATTGCCGCTTTCCTCGGCTTCGGCAGTGATGGCATCACGCCATTCCTTGAGGAGAAAGAAAAAGCCATTTTGAGGTGGAAAGGAGGTGGGCAGCCAGCAGAGGTCAAGACCATGGAAGTTGTTACTTCTGGCAAAATCTATGGAGGAACTTATGAATAATTTACGGTTGGCTTTATTGCTGGCAATGGAGTATAAGATTGGATTATTTGAGGGCCCTGCTTCACCAATTGATAAAAGGGTCTTAACGTCGGGGTTTTTTCGTTGCACGGTTTCAGTGAAGGTTGCAAAAGCATGGATGGCTTGGGTAGGAAAGGAAATTTTATAGGTCTCGGGGTCGAGCTCGGCAAATGCACAGAAAAGATGGGTGAAGTGCTTGGAATCTATGCTACCCACTGGGAAGGCATGATTGGTCCAAAACCAGTATCCCGCTCTAACCACGTCAGTCGTCATTGCAGTGCAGGGAAGGCGAGCTATAGGCAGTCTGTACTGTTTCTTACAAGCTATATATGCAGCATTACACGGATGTACCTATATATACATATAAAGAGAGCCGTTGCCCCCTCTTGGGATTAAAATATATTACCTCGTCGTAATATTACATTATCGCAAATTGGTTTATTATTAGTTACCCAAAAAAATTGTTTATTGCTAAAAGTTAGGTACGTATAAATTCGTTGATAGTGATGGGACCGTGGACCCGTAGTTCACTAATGGACAAATTTGAGTTTGTTGGGTTCGTCCAACTTCTTACCTTAATGCTAATTTTTTTTCCTTCTAATTCTATGATCGGTAAAGATATTCTTAATAGAAAACATTTATTACGAAGGATCATTTGCAGGAAAAAAATGTGTAACATTGTAGAAATTAGACACGCACATAAAGACAAATATTTGAGGTTGTTTGGTTCGAAAATTTAATTGAACCTTCAAATGTGCTCTAATAAGCGTTATGTCCATATAATATATAATTTGTAAGAAATTCCAGTACATGAACTACCATCCCTTTTTGCAAAATTAGACATGAGATAAATTAATTTATAAAGTAAGAGATTTAATATAAGTAGATACAATGACGTTAGACACATTTATAGCCCTATTATTGCTATAGCATACTGAGTCAATAGCCCTAAGGGAGAAGACTTCGTGACTCTATAAAGATTGGCCAAAAAAGATTCCCTATACCTCATAATGTCAAATTATGATCTGATCAAATTTATATTTTACTATCAATTAGATAAATTAATATATAATAAAAGATCGTGGACTTGTTAATTAATACAAGAGGACAAAATGGTGTTTGTTGGCTTCTTCCAATTCATAATCTCTTTTTCTTTTCTTTGGAATGAGATAGTCTTAGTTTACCACCTTGAATTGGGATCGATCGTTGACCTTTTAATAAGTGGACAACTTTGAGTTAGCTGGCTCCTTCCAATTTCATTTTTCACTGATTTTGATATGGGGCTGGGAGCTAGGCCCATGGCTGTCAGCTAGCTAGTTCTGAGTGTATACTCTATGTAAACTTTATAGTATAGTTTATAGTCTATTTATCACCTGTAGTGTGTATACTGTATGTGACACAAGTGTGGATCAACACCGAAACTAAAAATTGAAATTAATGGTGGGATTGATTTAATAAACATTTTTTGCTCAAGTTATGGCTTGGTAGAAAGCTCTATGAGTCTATTTTCCATTACCTCAAATGATGTACGATTTGGAGTTTTCTAGAGAAAGTTATGATAAAATTAATCTAAGGAGGTCAGATCGGCAATTGGTTACGAGCACTAGCAAATTTTGGACCACTTTCTTATTTTTAGCTAGCTCTTTAAATTTCAAATACATCTTCTCATTTTCGTAAGAGACTTTTATGTTTCCTAAGTCTCAATTAAAGTTTGAAAGTTGTAATTCTTAATTACCTATGCTTTGGGGTTGTTTCAAGCTAGATCTATTATTTATAATATCCTTCTTTAGCAATGGAAAAATACAGATTGAGCATTTATTTGACTTGAGTTGGCTTTCTTTGAAGACGTATCTCTTCTCCAAACACTTATCCTTCGGTGGATTTCAATATCGTTCTATGGATTTCAATAGGTGAAGAGTTCTTACTCTGTATCCAACGTTGAATTATATTGGATGGTGATTTCTGCATCCTTTTGTGTTTCTACTTGGATGGTGAGTTTTTCTATCTGAATGTGTGAGTTAGAATGTGGTTCCCGACCTTCTTGTAAATATCTCGATTGCTTCCATCTCTATCCAAAGCGTTCTATTATTCTTGTGCAGTCTTCTTATTTATAAGGTTTTCTATTTTCTCCAAGCATTCCACTTAGCATGAGCGCTCACTCGGTGTCCTGCGTTTTTTCCGATTAATCCCAGTATCAATATGGTTTACCATGTGTAGATCAACATATATATAATATATCCTCAGTACATCTAGCGTCAAATATATCTATGTAACAATGCTATTAGCCCATTATATATTACTAATATACACAAAAGGATTAAATAAATAATGGACATTCGCAGTCTCTAAATTAATATTTAATAGTTGTATCTAATTTGTTCGAAAGACTGTACATTATTTTATTTGTATTATCATCGGTCTTTTCATTTTAATTGGTCTAAGCGTCTACAAGGGCAACATGTCTCATTTTAAAAAGTTCTTCGAATACAAAGATGAAATACTACAAATCGGTAATCATTTTAAAAGTGCACATATTATACATTACTTGTATGGAATAAAATATGAAATATAATATAATAGCTCCAAAAACAAAAATTACAAATGCCCACATGGCTCCCACAACTCAGGCCCATCCATATCGTCCCCGAGGCCCATCCATATCCTAACCACACCGCCGCGCCCCACCCCCACCTCCCCCTCCCAACAAGAGTTATGGATCCCTTCGATTAAGTCAGCGATAGATACACTGAACTTGTCCAACCCTTTGTTGACTGTGTCGAGCTGGCTAGGAATGGAACTGATCATGTCCTGCATCCAGTCTTCTATTTGCGCCAGAGGCTCGCCAATACCTTTCATCCGGTCCTTTAACCGTGCCTGAGCTAGGCTCACACTTTCCAGTTTGTCCGTCACTCTATGGAGAGTAGTGGATGTATGTGCATGATGCTGCCGCATGTTCTGCATCAATTCCTTCGTCCTGTCTAATCGTGCCTTGATAGGTGCCAACCTGACACGAAACATGACCTCTAGATCAGACATGAAGGAGGCCAACCATGCGAAACTTCTGCTCACTCTCATTCAGCCCTTGAGAATGTTGTCCTCGTTGTGTCGTTTGAGACTGCTAGGTCCGTTGCGCTGATGCTGACCGTGAGCTTGCATGTCCGATACTACAAAATTTGGCATTACTTTTTAGAAACAAATTTTAATCTCAGAAAAAACTATCATATTTTGGCATGAATTTTAAGATCAGGCATAAAAAAGGTCAACCATGCAGGATATTAGAGTTGGAGTTGACATTATTTTTCACTCTGTCTAGAAGACTCTCAAATAAGTCAGTTAGATGATGAGCTGGATGCTAAGCTGTTAGTCAGTATGTTGTTATCCAACTTCCTACGCTGTTATATAAGGACGTTGATTAGTCTTTATTTCATTAAGTTGAATATACAAGATATTCATCGAACTACCTCTCTCACATTCTCTCATCTATTTTTCGGTTTCGATTTACAAAGTTATCACGGGACTAGGTGTGCCATGCGCCTGGCTAGAGTTCTCTTTCTCTCCACTCTTTGTCGGCCCCTCAGAGTGTTCTGGTTGATGAACATCTGGTTGGGTCGTTTGAGATTGCTTGCTACGCTGAGTTGGTGTCGTCTGTTATGATCTTCTATGCCTAATACTACAAAATTTAAGGGAACAATTTGACATAATTTTTTTTGAACGATCTTAATTTGGTCATAAAAAGCACAATTTTTGGGGATAAATTGTGGCTTCCACCCAAAATGAATATTGTTTGTCATGCTTTCTAAGAACAAACATAAAGGAGGCCAACCATGCAGGGCTGGGTGTGCCATGGGCCTGGCTAGAGTTCACTCCACCCTCAATCAACTCTTCAAAATGTTGTGGTTGACGAACACCTGGCTGGGTGGTTTTAGACAGTTGGGTCACCCTAACAGTCACCGCCTGTTGTGATATTGAATGCCCAAAACTACAAATTTTGAATGAAAAAATTGACATTATTTTGTTGCAACGAATTTTAATTTCTTCACGAAATTACCATTTTTTTTTATGAATTTAAAATTCCACCCAAAATAATTGTTTGTCACGCTTTTTTGGATAGGAGATAAAGGAGGCCAACCATGTAGGACTAGGTGTGCCATGTGCCTGGCTAGAGTTCTCTCTTCCCTCCGTTGGCCCTTTAGAAGATCGACTTTGTTATTTAACAAATATTGGCGAACAAATTACATGCAACTAATTACAATGCCCGATTTCAATGGCACATCTCATATTTCGAATCTTTGCTTCTTTGATTGGAACAAAGTGTAAGAAGTGAACAAAATTGAGTTAGTTGGCTTCGTAAATTTATCCATCCGTCGTCTTCCCTTCAACCCATGGATGGAAAATGTTATCGTGGATGACTGAGGCTACATCAGATACAAAATTTATCCACCCGTCGTCTTGCCTTTAACTTTTTGATACTTCATGACATCACGTGTTCCCATTTACTAAGTACTCAATTTGACACATGATCATTTAAGACAACATTGAGTTGTCTTGGTCGAATTTCTAATCTTTATTTTTTTTTTCTCTTAGAAATAAGATAGCTAGTAATCTAAGTGGGATACACTAAGTCATGCATGACTGCTCTTCTTGGACACTTGTCATCTATAGTTATGAAACATTTCTCTGCATTCAAGCTTTCTTATATACCAATAAGTACTTCTAGCTTCTTGGAATAAGAATAGTTTTGTTGTATTTGGTAGCGTTAATAGGAATAGTTCAAATTGGTCGCTCTAATTATATATAGGTTGAAGACCTTTTTAGTTCTTGGCTTTTATATCATTTTAAAATTCAGTTCTCGGATTTTCACTTTAGTATCCAGCACTTCCAAATTTTTTTGATTTTATCAAAATGGTCCTTCTATCTCCTTCTATTTGCCTTAAGTACATTCACCTAACAGGCCAGACCTAGAACAACAGCCATGTGTCACAACCCCGATTGGAGAAATGTACATGTGTTGTAACCTGATTATTGGAGACATGTGTCACTGTTGGAGGGCTGGACTTAAAACTGACAGAATGATTTTTTTTGACAAAATGGAAAAACTGAGAGGCTTATGGTGATCATATTAAAAACACGGTACTATTTTTAAAAAGAGTGTAAAACCTAAGGACGAAAAAGGTCTCTAACCCTTATATATATCATGAAGGGCTAGCAATTTTTGTTGAGCATATATAAAGAGTTTCACTGGTACGTATTAAGCGAAAGCTAATTTGGATCTGAACTGTAGTACTGCAAGTCACATTAAACATGACATGGTTAAATGGGGCTTAATCCATCCGTGATACACCTGGAAATCCAAATATATTATTTCATTGACTCTATAAAGATTGGTGAAGAAAGAATATTCAAAGCATCTCACAATGTCAAAGTGTCTTGAACCTATGTATTGCTATAAGTTAGATAGTCGTAATTTATGATGATGGGATCATAGACTATTAATTAGTGGACAACTTTGTCCATCCCTAAAACTCTAATTTTCATCCCAAGAAAAAAAAGTCGATTATTTGGGACAGAATTGTGTGTTGTCCCAAAAAAGAGACTTTTAGGGATAAATTTGTCCGTCCCTAAAACTCCATTCGAACAAACACATGACCATTAGAACGGTTGTGAATGTTTTGGGATGAAATTTCGTTGCGTCCCAAAAAAAAAAACCGTTCAAACACTTATTACTTACCGTTCAAACACTTATCACTATGCGTTTGAGCATTTTTAAATTTCTTTCGAACAGTTTTTGAATGAAAATAAAAAATTAAGTGGCAAAACAGTACCTTGAAGTATTATAACCGTTAGAACGGTTAATGTAACTGTTAGAATAGATGGCATCATATAAGGGTTAGAATGGTAATTACAGTAAATCAAATAAAATTATAAAATGAATTAAAAACAAAAAGGAATAAAATTAATCAAAATCAAATATTTACATATAGTACCTTATACATATTATATTATAGTATCTTATACATATTATATATAGTACCTTGAACATATTATTTAATATATTGTAACTTATACATAATATATAATAGTACCTTATACATGTTATATACGTAATAAATGGTAACTTATAAATATTATATATGTAATATGTAGTAACCATCCACTCGAATATCTGCCCATTAATTAATTAAGCTTGTTCAAACTGCACCCATCCTCTGACTACGATCTGTTAGATCACGACAAATCTGTGGTTGTTGTACATATAAGTGATTCTTTGGGACAATGCCATGCCGACATAGATCATGAGCTGGATAACAACAACAAAAAATAAGCATGTTAGTCAATTGATTACGGCCAAATTTCGTATTCGGTTTAATAATGATTGATTAAAAAAAAAAACATTTCAATTTGATCAAAATGCTCAAGTCATCTGTTTTTCATATGTAAATACGGACTACACTATAGCTGGGTACCTACCGCGTGTTTAATGCATTAACAAAGAAGCTGCTGATTAACCCAGTTAGAAGATCGACTTTGTAATTTGAGAAATAATATTGGCGAACAAATTGCATGCTACTTGCAATGCCCAATTACTTAAATATGTGCACTAGAATTTGTTATAAGATGCATGGATCCATTGGTTATGATGGAAGCCTTGATGTCTTTGAGTTGGTTGCCTTCAATCAAATTTCAAATCGTTGTAATTTCTTTGATTGGAACAAAGTATAAATAGAGAAAAAAATTGAGTTTGTTGACTTCGTAAATGGATCCATCCGTCATCTTGCCTATAACTCTTTGATACTTTGTGACATCACGTGTTTCCATTTAGTGACTCAATTTGACAAATCATTTATATTAGAAATAATATCATTCAAATCTACAAGATTTTATATGAAATTATTATTATCACGATATCAAGTTTAAATATGATATCGTTATCAAATCTCAGATATTCAAGTTTTGAATGTAGAGATTCAAATTTAAATGTAGGAATATTTTTCTATTATGCTTTGTATTGGCTTTATATATAGAGACCTTCAACTTTTAATCTGTATGCACTTATAATACAAAATACAGCTATAGAGGGCTTTTATAGTGGAAGTAGGTATTCTAGACCGAACCACTTAAAAATCTCGTGTCTCTTGTTACTATTTCTCTCCCCTCTTCATTCTAACATGACCTTTAGAACGGATATGAATGTTTTGGGAAAAAATATTGTTGCGTCTAAAAAAAAGCCATTCAAACGCTTATCATTTACCGTTCAAACCCTTATCACTATGCCTTCGAAAGCTTTTAAATACTGTTTGAATGGTTTTTTTTAATGAAAATAAAAAATTAAGTGGCAAAAATTAACCGCTAGAGTGTTAATGTAATTGTTAGAATGGACGGCATTATGTAACCGTTAGAATGGTGCAAACTATAAATCAAATAAAATTATAAAATGAATTAAAAATAAAAAAGGAATAAAATTAATCAAAATCAAATATTATATAATAGTATCTTATACATATTATGTAATAGTACCTTATACATATTATATATAGTACCTTGAACATATTATTTAATATATAGTAACTTACACATATTACGTAATAGTACCTTATACATGTTATATATGTAATATATAATACCTTATATATATATATATTTATAATAGTACTTTTTGGGACAAAAAATATTTTCCATTCCAAAAAATCTTTTGTAACTGACTTATTGAGACACGTGGCGTGGTAGACAAATTCCGTCCCAAAAACTAAAATTTGTTGTAGTGCTAGCTTCTTGGAATAAGAATAGTTTTGTTGTATTTCATAGCGTTAAAAGAAATAGTTCAAATTGGTCGCTCTAATTATATATAGGGTTAAAGACTTTTTTAATTCCTGGCTTTTATATCTTTTTAAAATTCAGTTATTGGATTTTCACTTTAGTAACCAACAATTCCAGAATTTTTTGATTTTATTAAAACCGTCCTTCTATCTCCTTCTGTTAGCCTTAAGTACATTCACATAACAGGCTAGACCCAGAACAACAACCACATGTCGCAACCTGATTGGAAAAGTGTACATGTGTCGGAACTTAATTGTTAGAGACGTGTTCACCGTTGGGAGACTAGACTTAAAGAATAACATAATGACTTTTCTTGACAAAACGGAAAAACCCAAAGACTTATGGTGATCTTATTAAAAACACGGGACTATTTTTAAAAATAATGCAAAACCTAGAGATGAAAAATGCCTCTAACCCTTATATATATATCATGAAGGGCTAGCCATTTTTATTGAGCATATGTAAAGAGTTTCACTGGTACGTATTAAGCGAAAGCTAATTTGGATCTGAAATGTAGTACTACAAATCACATTAAACATGACATGGTTAATTAATGGGGCTTAATCGATCTGTGATACACTTGGAAATCCAAATATATTATTTCATTAATTCAATAAAGATTGGTGAAGAAAGAATATTCAAAGCACCTCACAATGTCAAAGTGTCTTGAACCTATGTATTGCTATAAGTTAGATAGAGTCATAATTATTTATAATGGATCGTAGACTATTAACTAGTGGACAACTTTGAGTTGGTTGGCTGGCTCCATCAGAATCCTAATCCTTGTTTCTTTTTTTCTTTTTAATAAGAGAGATGTTCTTCCTAATAGTTTATAATCAAGCATTCCATTGCACAATGGCACAGTTCATATGTCTTATTTAGAATAATTGAATAATTAGTATCTTGATTGCAGAAATTAGACACGCACTTAAGACAAATTTGAGGTTGTTGGGTTCAAAACTTGAATCCAATCTTCAATTGCATGTGCTCGATCTAGCTAACGTATGTCCGTAATTAATAACTTGTAATTAGAAATGCCACGTGAGCTCCCATCTCTCTTTGCAGATCATTAGATCTGGGATAAGCCAATTAAATATGTAAAGACAACATTAGTGGATAGAATGATCACATGGGATAATATATATAGAGCCCTATTATATTTTCTATAGCATACTGATGTCAAATATATATAGTAAGGGACGGAGACTTCGTGAACTAGTAAAGATTGGCCAGAAAAGATTCCCTAAACCTCGTAATGTCAACTTATGGTATGAAATTTATTCATTAATTAGCCCTATTATTGCTATACCATACTGAGTCAATTAATAGTAAGGGACTAAGATTTTGTTAACAAATAATGATTGGCGAAAGGACTTCATTAACAATCAAAGATTCCCAAAATGAGATACCTATCCACCTCGTAATGTCAAAGTACGATGATAGTAATGTTGGCTTGGTCTAATTTCTAATATTTTTTCTTTTCTTAGGAATAAGTGAAGAAAAGATAATGGAAATACATCATTGAAACATAATGTGGAGAGGAGAGGTGAAAGAATAAGGAGAGACAAAGATACATAGGTGGTTCGGTCTAGAAGACCAACCTTCCTGTTTGAAGCCTTAAGAGTGCTGAAGCTTAAGAGTGCTGAAGGAGTTCCTAGTGTTGAAGAACAATGTCATTCTTGAAGTATTTATAAGAAGAACCTCGGAGGGTTGAGCGCTAACTGCAGAGAGTGGTTCTAAGTTAAATTACTTAGATTATTGCATTAGTGTAGTCAGTGCCAAGCAACTGGAGGTTGCTTGTGTCTGGATCACCGTTGTTTGGTTTTACTTATTGAATTTTTGGTGGCTACTATTCCGAAGTGATTTTTCCTTTGAAAGGTACTTCAAAGGTTTTTCACTTTGTCAACAAAATACTTGTGTTTTCTCGTGTGATTGATGTTTGAGTTAATTTTTGCTTCTTATTTTGTTGATTGATTTAATATTTATTTAAATCTAGACAAGACGATTTTAGGACATTTTCTAAAATTGTTATAGTTTTTAAAATAGAAGGGTAACACTCATTCACCCTTCCTCTAGGTATTAATAGGATCTAAAACGGATTTTCAAAATGATTTATGTGATCTATTACGAGATAATATTAGTCAATTGATTATAGCCAAATTTTCATATTCTGTTTAATCATGATTGATTAAAAAAAATTAAATTTGATCAAAAAGATTTGATTGTTCAAAACTCTAAAGCTTTGATGAAATTGAAGTTTGTGAAACCTATATGGAGAATGACAAGGTGGTTGTTAGACCACTACAAAAAAAAACAACTTACACCAGCGGTCAAAAAACACCTTTAAGTACTAAATAAACGCTGCAATAATGTTAGCGGTGTTTTTTATAGCGGCGTTAGGGCATGCTGCTGAATATGTGTCGGCATACGGTTATGGCAGCGTTACAGAAAACACGGGTGCAAAGGGAGACCTATAGCGGCGGTCACATAGCAGCGGTTATGACCGCTGTTACTGACACGAGGCCCTTTTTTTGTATTTTTTGGCAGCGTTTCTGTGAAAGCCGCGCAATATATTTTCCAGCGTTTAAGAAACGCTGCTATAGACCCTTTAGCGTTTTATAAAGCGCCGCTACATCATTTTTCGCTAGCGTTTCATAAACGCCGCTAAAATAACTTAGCAGCGTTTTGTTAAACGCGCTATAGAGCATATCGGCAGCGCTTTTGACACGCTGCTATAGCTCGATCGCCATCTTGCCTTTGAATATCTATAGTGGCGTTTCTGACCGCCGCCAAAAACATTTTTTCTTTTTTTTTTGCCTCTCCCCTGCAATGCAAATTTTAAGGCAATTGATGTAAAAAGATTAGCAGATGTGTAATAAAACAAAATCTATTACATATTGACTAAATATCCACGTCTTACAAATAATAAACTAAAAGTTTGTAAGTAGTCCAAGAAGTAACAAGTAATGACATGATTTGTCAATCGCCTAGAAAAAAAGGAAAAAAAAGAGACATTTAACAACAAATAACTATTACTTTAATCCTTAGCAGCTCTTGCACTGTCTGCACTGTCTTCACCAGCACCAGCTCCAGCACCAACATTGGCTGCAATTGCAATATTGGAAAATTAACAAACAGTAATATTTTGAACAAAGATAAAGGAAAATTAATTAATACAAACACAAGAGCTTAGTACACATTGGAGGACAAAAGTAATCTTACCATCAACTGTTACACAGTGAAGGACTAACATATTTTTTTTTTCCAATTTTCCCCAATGTATAAGTACTCCATTTCTTGATCATATATGAGAATATTATAGAGCATCAGAATAAAATACAAAATAACACAAAAGGTTGAGTGTCCTTTCTGAAATAGGAGATGACTTCCCAACGTTTTACCAAAGCCGGCTCAGGAAATTGGTGTAATCACTTTTCTCACAGGGAAAAAAAAACACACGCAAAACATTCGAGGATATTAATTCTAGAATGCAGTTTTCAATGCCTAGAATACTTTGCCACCATCTAGCAAGGTCACAACTGACAAGTATTTCTTGTCATGAATTTCAGAGAGACCTACTTAAGAATTGATTATGCACATAGATGCACACAGTTATACACAGGTTCATAAGTATGTCCATGAATGTGCATGTGTGTAGGTAGAACAATTTGTGATTCGAATCTTCAAGCAAAAAGATGCCAGACAGAGATCCTAATGAGAGTGAACATATATAGATGATCGAGATTAAAAGTACCTAAGTAGGTCAAGATGGAGGAAATATACAAACTTGGTAATTGTATCCTCTGAAATAGATCACCATGCCTTTATTCAAACAATAATCTAAGTAATGCACATACTATCTTTGATAAACGCCTTAATGTAATCCCTAAATATAAGATTTTCGCCTTGTGGAGGAGACACAATTTTGCAAGGACTATCACGAAATCTCTTCCGGAATCTAATAGCCAACAAGACATTATAATCCGGCACTTGTGGATGTAAATATTGTCGTGTTAATAATGCTTGTCCACAGTAATTGCAGATTACAGAAAATTTTAATAAGACTTCCTGCATGTTTTTTGGTTTGACTCAAGGCATTTTAAGGATAACAATAAATAAATACAAACACGATCATATTTACATCCTCACAAAGATCCAAATTCTATCTAGGCATTACTTGTTACAGTATTTGTGGCCAGAGATGTGTGAATGGAGCTCTGACATCATTAAAATTCTCTTGCAGCACTTAGCGAGACATTCTTTGTGAAAAATATAGAGGGGAAGCTTTGAAAGGCGTGGGATGGAAGCAAAGTTATTTATAATTTTGCCGGGGTGCAACTGCTTTAGGGTAGGGAAGATTATTGGCTCTCTGCATCAAGTCCACGCCCCTCCTACATCTTGGGCTTCTACTTATTATTTTAAGGTTGAAAAGGAAAGAAAGAAGAAGTGCTATATTTATTTTTTTCTTTGCTTATAGGATTACCTATCTACTGATGATTTCTTTCCTTTTTTCTTTCGGTTCTCTCCTCAGTATATACCAAAATCCTATGATTCTAAGGGTTGTAACTAAAGCCTTCTGGACGTATTGTCAAGTTATATCAAATCTTTTATGATTTGCCTGTGCTGCATAGAGAAAAGTTATATCTACTGTGTTGGGTGACCACTAATTGATTAATTTCTTGTTAATTCTTAATTCTGTAAATATTTGGCCGTTTGAAGCATTACCAGAATGCAATTCAAATTCATTGAAAAATCCCATTGCAATTCACCTCAAATTATTAATGCCTGGATAGTATTTGGATCACACAGAAGAAACTAGTACACACTTAAGGACAAAAGTATCTTACCATCAAGCGTTGCTCCTAGATCATTCGTGCTTGCATGAGCTGATCGAGGAATTGATGGAACTTGTTCGGGATGGGCCACATTTTGTGCATCACGGTTTACCTACAAAAGTAAAACAGACAATTAACTAGGATAATACATAAATAGAATCAATACTGATTTTGTGAGGGTAAAGCAATAAATTACTGCCAGGGCTTGCACAAAGGATTGCATTGTAGATTGCAGAGATTGAATTGTAGATTGAAGAGATTGAGTTGTAGATTCAAGAGAATCAATTTTATTCTGCATCTGATTTTGCTTGTCCAACAGCTGCTCTACACTAAAGCCTGATTGATTCAAGATTATGCACGTGTTGGTAGAGTTGGATGAAGGAGTGGGTCCCAGTCCAACGCCGCGAATGCGACCATGTCGTTCTGGACCGAGAACTTGTGCATATGCGTCAGAAGGTGACCAATTGATTGTGCCTTCCGTTCGAGATTGCCTCGAGGGTTGTGAGGTTGCTGACTCATTGCATAAAATCTCCTCAATTTGCCGCTGAAAGAATAGAACATACAGTTAAATTATCAATTAAAATTTGTTGATTCAAAGTGAAATTGATGTAATAGTAACATACTATTTTCTCTGCTGCATCAGCATTCATTGGAGTCCCATCAGAACGTGAATGCACAGCTTTGTACAATACTGCTCGATCAATAGCAACCTGTTTCTCTTTTTCCTACATCACAAACACCATATAGAATGATTTTTAACTACTATATATGAATCCTGATAATAACAACTATACCAGTAAACAAATGAAGTAAATCCTACGTACCATCTCGTAAGCATGACGTGCAAAGCTTCGAGATCCTCCAGTGTGCAGGGATGTTTGGAGTGAACGACTTTGTTTGCCCCTTTGACTACGATCCTACATGAATACCAAGACATTGGAAATTAATAATTTAATTCTATACATAATATCCAGAATACAAAGAAATAAGCTCCTACCCGTCCTGTAGCAGAGAACCAAAAATCAACTAGATTGTAAAATTGTCCAAATTAACGTTCGATGGAGCTCGACTTTTCACCTCTTGAGGTGTCCTGGCCTCATCGAAATGTCTCTCCTTCAAAGCACATTTATGGTTTCTCCACTTTTCTCCCAAGTCTTTGAAGAAGCGTCGTTTGACGACATCCCCCATTGGACCCTCGGGGATAACAAATCGCTTCTGCAAAATATACTTAAGAGTTAGGTGCGTCAATTATTAAACTTATATAAGCGCATTTCAAGTACTATGAATAAAATTAGGTATACCGTCATGATATTCCAGCAATCCTCCTTTGCCGCCATAGGGACTCTACGCCAATTTGTTACATCTAAAGGAATTAGATTGCTTACACGGGCAACGAACCCGTGAATTGGCCAAAAACGCCTCCTTCAACACCTACAGGCTGACCCATGTCATTAAACTGTGTGGGTATCAGTTCCTTTCTTCTAAATTCCACACCTCAGCCATGCGCGTAGCACCGCGTGCTTTACGAACTCGAGCATCTTCTGCACGTTTAAGAAGTGAAATTAAAACCACTAATTTACAAGTAAAAGTAGCACTATTGTGGTTTTTAACATACCATGCGTTTCGTCATCGTTCGAAGGTGATGGTACCGTAGGTTGTTCTGATGAAGGCGATGGTACCGTAGGTTGTTCTAATGATATTCCTATAGTGTTGAAGGAGCTACTTGTGAAACAGCGTCTATAGGCGGCGTAGCTTGATGTGAAGATGAGGCTATAGGCGACGTAGGTGGTTGTGATGAAGATGAGCCTATATTCGTAGACTGAATCGTCCTGAACCTCTTCCTCGTCATTGTACCTACACAATAAACTGTAGTTATTAATATTGCATTGCTTCGTTGCATAATCAGATATCAATATTAATTAACATTGGAAATATCAATCTACAAATTATATATCATATATACATCATCGTGAAATTAGTCACATACCATAGGTACGTCCTGAGGTATATCTACTGTTGTTCCTTCCACATCATTTCTAAACCACGTCAAAATCATCATGTTCATCCTCAGGACTTGCTCAATGTTGAAATTGTAAGGTTCATTTTCACAATAGTCATCCACCTCGTCATCAAAAATCTCATGGCCATTACCAACATCAAACACATCTCTTGGTTTGGTCTTGACAACTACTTCCCAATTTGGATGTCTTTCATCAGATACGTAGTATACTTGAGATGCTTGTGATGCCAAGATGAATGGATCATCACTTAATCACTCTCCAGTATGCACTAAACGTGAAAAGTTAACAAGCTCAAATCCGAACTCATCAACTTTATATCCCCTACCAATAGTTGTGTCAATCCAATCACATTTGAATAGTACAAAACATTCCTCATCAAAATAGTTTAACTCAATGATACGATTTATTCGCCCGTAATATGTGGTACCCCTTCAACAGTCACACAAACTCCACTATTTTGAGTTGTTCTGCCCATTTCATATCTTTTGCCTGAATGATCTAGCTTCGGGGTTTGGACCTTTAGCAAGCCATCGAACCCTATTTGGAAGGTCACGCCTCTTTTCATCGTCCATATTTTGAATCTGTTTTAATTCGGAAATCAACTCAACATTAACACTATTTATAAGTTGAGGAACCAAGCAATGAAAAACATTTTAAACATAACACATACATAGTCTCGAAACCAGCCACAAAATTCATCCCTATGCATCTTATCGATGACATAATCTGTGGGTCGAGTCCTACGGTTTCTTGCCTTCAATCGATCCTTATGCATCTGCATGGACAATAGAACTAAGAACTTAATTCTACATGAGCATAAACATTCTTAATGAAAGAGTTATATGTCTAACATCTCTTACATGCAAATTTGGATTAACTCATCGCAATTAAAAGGACATATCGATGAGCATGCATGCATTCCTTTGTATCAAGACGAATGTAAGAGATTCCTCCCGTTGTGTCTTCTACATTTCTTGGGATCTATAAAAGATCGTAGGAACTGATTCTAAATATCTTAAACAAAAAGTTAGGCATTCATCTGCTATGTATCCTTCAGCAAATAGAGCCTTCAGGTGCGGCTGTATTGCGAACATAAGATTTGAAACTGAAAGGGCAAAAACAACCCAAAAAGGGGGTGAATTGGGTTTTAAAAAAAACTTTTATCTTTTTCTTATAAAACCGAATATGCAGAGACCCCTTTCTAAAGAGCAAGAGAGTAGATCTATAAAATCAAGGACTATAATGAAGAATAAAAGGAATAGATAAACAAGCACAACAAATAGATATCAACAATAAATAGAGATAAGGGTAGAGAGATGACACCGTGACTTTTAGGTGGTTCGGCCAACACTTGCCTACGTCCACCCCAAGGCTATTGACTTCCTTGGGCTTTCTTCACTATCTTCCAAATAGTAAGTACACCTTAGCTTCTCGGGTGCTAAGGAACCTTTACAAAGTGTTTTTCGAGCTTACACTTTAACTCACTCTCACAAATCCTCACAACCTAGAGGATTTCTTCTACCCAACAAGTAGGACAAGTGTTTTCCCAAACACTCACGTGTTTTTCAAGAATGGGTACAAAGGGAATCTTAGTAAAGGCTCTTTAAGCTGAATAAACAAGTATGAAGTACTGAGGTGTGCAAAGAGACAAGATTCACAAAGAAAGCAATAGTATTTGCAGGTGGGAGTACGAGCTTTCTTGGTTGGTGGAGCTTCTTTCTTCTTCAAAGCTTTTTCTCTCTCTAGAAATTAGGGCAAGAGTTAATAGCGCACACTTCCACCTTTTTCTCTCTCCATCTTCTTCTATTTAAAGCTCCTAGGGCACCAAGGGTCTTCTTGTAAAGTTTGAGTGCCGTTGGAGGTCATTTGAGACAATTTGAAGACTTTTGGATGAGTTGACGTCGCTCCAGGATTTCTGCAAAATCGCAATGTGTCGACACATTGATGGTATGTGCTGACACATTAAAATTGGCCTGAAAAAACTCTCGGGTGTTAGTTCAATGTGTCGACACTATGGCCAATGTGTCGACACTTCCAACACTTAGTCAAAAAAATTTCGAATGACCTGAAAAACAAACTCTCGGGTAGTAGTTCAATGTGTCGACACTATGGTCAATGTGTCGACACTTCCAACACTTAAAAATTTGAATGAAAACAACTCTCGGTAGTAGTTCAATGTGTCGACACTTAACACTTAACAGAAAAAAATTGTTCTTTAACAACAACTACCAATTCAATAAATCTCAAAAATACTTACAATATAAAAGATGATCAATTAGCAAGTGTAATGATGATCAAGTATGCTTGGAGAGATTTTAAATAAGGAAACCTTGATACTCTAAAAATATAATTTTCTTGAAAAGAAATTTCAATGTAAAATCTAAAAGTCTTGAACGAGTTTGAAAACTTTGTTATCATCAAAATCAAAAGGATTGTTTGTAAGAACAACCTTGGGCTAACAATCTCCCCTTTTTGATGATGACAAAACCATTTAAAAATGACAATTTGCTAATAAATAGAAAAGCTCCCCCTGAGAACAAGCAGGAGTTTTTCATGATATTTTTAGCAAAAAGGACTTTGAGATTTTACAAAAATTTTGCAAGAGTTTCCTTTGTAAAAGGAGGTTTTCCAAAACTTAAAGCAACACTTCTATATCCTTTCTCCAAACTTCCCAAACTTCAAATTCCAAACCAGATCACAAGACTTCATATCACGAAGAGTTAAAAGATAGAGTAACTACCTGAAGGATTTAGGCAAGCATAATCAAGTGCAAGCACTTATCAAAATCTTCACAAGTACTCCCTTAGAACACATTCACTTCAAAACATATGGTCATTCATAATATAATAGAATAATCACAATAAGTCAATTTATAAAATGCTGAATAATCATTACAACTAACCAATAATTGTTCAAGGTTCCAAAAAAAACACACTGAAAAGAGGACAAAAAACAACATAAGAATTAAATGAAATGTCCTCAAATTAGAGCAAGGTATCAGCATACAAACAGGCACTTTTTCTCCCCCTTTGGCATCATAAAAAATAAGAAGGCAAGGGAGGTGTCAAGGGTGAGGGCAAGGAGATCAGGGAGGAGGAGGATGATCGACGTCAAATTTCTTCAACCAGTTGCTCCAAGTCGTTGAGAACCAATAGGTCCATTTCATGACAAGAGGACGAAGATTTCGATCAACATCCAGACTAAGCTCGGTGGCATTGACTACATCTTGAGCAGATGATTTCAAATCATTCACAGTAGCTTGAATCACCTCGCTGGCCACATGGATACTGTTGTTGACTTGGTGCTTGAGAAGCCTCACATCCTTGTCAAGAAGATTGAAACGCTCATCATGAGCAGCAAACAACTGCTTGATGTCATCAAAGCCCGTCTTCATGTCAAGAGACAACTTCTCCAACTGCTGACCCAATTTCTTTTGTTCCTCCTTTATCTCCCCAAACGAAGCTTCAAGAGATTCAAATTGAGGCGCATGAGAGTGGGAAGGGGGTATTCGGGATGATGACTCCATATGCAAAGAAGGAAATGGGGAGGGGAGAATGGCTCTCTCGGAGTTCTAGAGACATTTGGAGTTCTGGTGGCAGTGGAAGGAGTTCTAGTAAAGGTATCTTCTTCCTCATCCTCGCTGTTTGCATCAGAATCCGATCCCCTATGACTTCTCTTTTGAGGGGTTGCATCAGCTTTCTTTATCCAAAAACCTTCATCATTTTGTGTGAACCCCATCAACCTTAGAGTTTTCTGATTATACTCTTTGGATGCCTTGGGAGGTTCCCGTACTTCACCCCCTAAATCAATATCAAGAATGTGAAACATGTGGGTAAAGAACATTCCATAAGGCAGCCCTTGTTCTTCTTCTCAGTGGCAGCCTTCATATGATTTATCATAAGGTGACCAAGGTTCATGGGAGTATGGGTAATCAAGCAGTACATGACAAATAAGTCTAGGAATGTTATGTACTCAAATTTCCCGTCCTTGGTAAAATAATGTTACAGACCATATGATGTAAAATTCGTCTCGGAATGCTTAGATCACTGCTGTGGGTCTAATAATCTCGTCTAGGGTTGGATTATCCAAAACAACCCTAAGAATATGAAGGGGATCAACTTCAGACAAACCTACCCACCCATGGCATCAAAGAATTTCTTCCCAGCATCAGGAGCATTTACCATTGAATTCAAAGAGGAACTAGATAAATCCAAAATTTTCCATTTACATAACTATCAGCATCCTCAGACTTAGTGAATTGAAAGTTAGCATAAACCAACTTAACTAAGTAAACATAGCAATTTACTTTCAAATTCACAAGTATTCCCCAACCTTGAAACTCAAACATCTCTTGAAACCCAAACCCATTTCACTAAACCATTTGAAAATCAGCCCATCTCCCAGCAATACTTTTCTATTTCGAAAATCTTGAACAAAACGGTTTTTGCAGAGACCTGACCTGTAGATGTAGTCTTCAGGAGTGGGAGTGGGTTCTTCGGTGGTCCTAGCCTTCTTCTTCCCTTTGGAGCCAACAGAGGCTGGAGTTCTTTGAGAGGAACGAGTAGGACGACTGGAAGACATTGAGTGCAGGATTTTGAGAGAAATGGGGTCGGCGGTGGGTTTTTGGAGGAGAGAGTGGGCGACTGAAATTTGTGAGGGGAGGCTGAATCGCACGGTTTGAGAGAGAGAGAGAGAGGTCTGAGAGGGATAGAAAGCCTAAAATGCCGAACCCTAACTCAAATGAGATTGATATACCACGCGTGTCCTTGGTTTTTAAAAACAGTAAACACAAGGAAGTGTCGACACATTATACTCATGTGTCAACACATTGGTCATGCTCCCGAACAAGGTGAAAAGAGCTCTCGGGTGGATGGCTCATGTGTCGACACATGCTTCTTCATGGAAGAAAAACCATAAAAACCAGAGGTGCTGACACTTGTTTCACCAAGTGTTGACACATGGCATGAAACATGATTTTATGAAATAGTTTTAATACCAAAAACACATAGAATCAATCAACCATCATTCAAAAACATGTACAATGCAATCAATACCACCATTTAAGGAGTAAAACAAGTATATAATAGCAATTCAATCCAAAGGAAACTTCATTCCTATTTCTTGTCGAATAAAACAAAATCTATCCTCATTGAGGGGTTTTGTGAAAATATCCGCCAATTGAAGGTCGGTATTTACAAACTCAAGAACAATATCCCCTTTTTGAGCATGATCTCTAATGAAATGATGCTTAATCTCAATATGTTTTGTCCTAGAGTGCTGAATTGGATTTTTAGTAAGATTGATTGCACTGGTGTTGTCACATTTTATTGGGATGAGAGAATAATGAAGATTAAAATCTTCCAATTGTTGTTTCATCCACAATACTTGTGCACAACAATTGCCTATGGCAATATACTCGGCTTCCGTAGTTGATAAAGCCACGAGTTTTGTTTCTTACAACACCAAGAGACTAGTGACGGTCCAAGAAATTGGCATGCACCACTAGTACTCTTTCTATCAATTTTACATCCAGCATAATCCGCATCCGAGTATCCTTGTAAATTGAATTCAACACTCTTAGGATAAAACAAACCTAGATTTTGAGTGCCAACAAGATATCTAAAAATTCTTTTGACTGCAAGGAGATGAGATTCCTTAGGACATGATTGAAATCTAGCACACATACATACACTAAACATTATATCGGTCTACTAGCGGTAAGATATAGTAAGGAGCCAATCATACCTCGATACTTCGTTTGGTCCACATCCTTACCTTTTTCATCCTTTTCCATTTTTGTAGATGGACTCATAGGAGTGCTCATAGGCTTTGAATTGTCCATGTTGAATCTTTTGAGAAGATCTCTTGTATACTTAGCTTGACTTATGAAGATGCCTTCACTACATTGTTTGATTTGGAGCCCGAGAAAGTAGTTCAATTCTCCCATAAGGCTCATCTCAAATTCACCTTGCATAACTTGAGAAAACTCTTGACACAAAGATTCATTAGTAGATCCAAAAATAATGTCATCAACATATATTTGAACCGTTAATAACTCATTTTCCTTTTCTTTGGTGAAAAGAGTAGTATCAATTTTACCTCGTGAAAAACCATTTTCAATAAGAAAGAACTTAGACGTTCATACCATGCTCGAGGTGCTTGTTTCAATCCATAAAGTGCTTTTGTGAGCTTTGTATACATGATTTGAAAGATTTTCATCTTCAAATCCCGGTGGTTGCTCAACATAAACTTCTTCAGTGAGAAATCCATTTAGAAAAGCACTTTTTACATCCATTTGAAAGAGTTTAAAATCTTTATAACAAGCAAAGCAAGAAGCATGCGAATGGATTCTAAACGAGCAACAGGAGCAAAGGTTTCATCAAAATCAATTCCTTCTTCTTGATTGTAACCTTGGGCTACTAATCTTGCTTTGTTCCTCACCACAACCCCGGATTCATCCATTTTGTTTCTAAAAACCCATTTTGTGCCAATAATTGGATAATCCTTGGGTCTAGGAACTAGATGCCATACTTGATTTTTCTCAAATTGTTTTAATTCCTCTTCCATAGCATGGATCCAACTTTCATCATCTTTAGCCTCAGAAAAGTTCTTAGGCTCAAGTTGAGAAAGTAAAGCAAGGTTATTAGCTTGGTGTACAGAGGATCGAGTCCTTACCCCTTTTTCAACATTACCAATAATTTGATGGAGAGGATGACTCTTGACGTACTTCCAAGACTTTGGTAGATCATCATCATCTTGTTGAGACTCTTCTTGAGGCTCTTGAGGTCTTGCTCTTGCACTAAGTGCCTCTCCCTTGTCTTTGTCAATTGTAAGCTTATCAACCCTTTGTTAAGATCTACAATATCTTCATCATCTTTTCTCATAAGATTGTTAGATTCATCAAAAACAACATGAACTGATTCTTCAACAACTAAGGTACGTTTATTAAAAACACGATAAGCTTTGCTAGAAGTTGAATAACCAAGAAATATACCTTCATCCGCTTTTGCATCGAACTTACCCAAATTGTCCTTGTTGTTGAGCACAAAACATTTACAACCGAAAACATGAAAATAACCAATGTTGGGTTTTCTATCATTCCATAGCTCATAAGGGGTTTTCTTGAGAATAGGCCTAATCATGCAACGGTTCATAACATAACAACTTGTGCTAACTGCTTCAGCCCAGAAATAATCAGGCAAGTTGTTTTCACAAAGCAAGGTTCTAGCCATTTCTTCAAGAGTCCTATTT
The DNA here is from genome assembly GCA_003952965.2 of Morella rubra. Lineage (NCBI taxonomy): Eukaryota > Viridiplantae > Streptophyta > Magnoliopsida > Fagales > Myricaceae > Morella > Morella rubra. The sequence goes on along the minus strand of CM025853.1, from coordinate 290,677 downwards.
TTCCTCTCTACAACACCATTTTGTTGAGGAGTTCTAGGAGCCGAGAAGTTATGGTTAATACCATTTTCTCCACAAAACATTTCAAAGGAGGAATTTTCAAATTCTTTACCATGATCACTCCTTATGCTAGAAATAGCAAAACCTTTTTCATTTTGGATTCTCTTGCTAAGTTTTTCAAAAGCATGAAAGGCTTCATCTTTATGAGCTAGGAATAGAACCCATGTGAATCTACTGAAATCATCAACAACAACAAAGCCATAACGTTTGCCACCCAAACTCAATGTTCGGGTTGGACCAAATAAGTCCATGTGTAGGAGTTGGAGTGGTCTAGAAGTGGACACAATATTTTTGGGTTTAAAAGATATTTTGGTTTGTTTGCCCTTTTGACATGCTGCACAAATTTTATCCTTTTCAAAAGAAAGATTAGGCAAACCCGAAACAAGATTCTTTTTGGCTAGTTTAGAAATCAAGGTCCATGCTTGCATGAGCAAGCCTTCTATGCCACAACCAGCTGTCTTTATCATTTAGAGCTGAAAAACATTTTATATTTTCTGAGGAGATGCTCTCTAAATGAACAATGTACACATTTTCAAATCTATGTCCAACAAACAAGACTTTCTTGCTTTCAATATTTTCAACAAGGCACATTGATGATTCAAAAATGACTCGGTTTCCCTTGTCACACAATTGACTGATGCTTAGGAGATTATGCTTTAAACCTTTGACAAGAAGAACATTTTCAATTGTGGGATTAGGATACGTACCAATGCTTCCAACACCAAGTATCTTTCCTTTTCCATTGTCACCAAATGTAACTGAGCCTTTATCCTTAAGACAAAAGGAGTTGAACCAACTTTTGTCTCCGGTCATGTGCTTGGAGCATCCACTATCAAGTACCCAATGTTCCTTGATGTCTTGGACTCCAAGCATTCCTGCAAAAAAGGATCAGCTCTTGATCTTTGGTACCCAAACCTTTTTGGGTCCATTGGTATTAGATACAAATTCCTTTATCTTATCTTTTTGAATCCATACAAATTTGATCCCATGAGTGGATCCTTTTCTAGTTGGACATGTGTGTGAGATGTGTCCATGCTTTCCACAAAAATTACACATAAAGAAAGGTGTTGATGATTTAATAATTATATCAGAATATAACTTTTGATATCCACTTGAATCATAGCCAATTCCGCTTTTGTTGAAACAACATTTTTGTGAACCAAGGAGAATATCAAGGTTTCTTTTTCCTTGAGTAAATCTTGCAAGATCTTGGTAAGAGAGTCAATTTTCTTTTTAACTCAATATTTTCTGATTTCAAAACATGTGACTCACTTGTATTATTTTTTCATTTTCTTTTGTGACACTTGCAAGATTCTCTTCAAGAGAAACAACTTGGTATTTCAAAGCATCATTTTGTTGCACAAGTACATCAAGATTCTTTTTAATACAACAATACTTTGAAAATATTCTTTTCAACTCAACATGTTGTTCATCAAAAGCATCTTGTAATTCCTCAAAAGTAAAAGAGTAAATTGAAGATCTTTGTACCTCATCTTCGTTATCCTTTGCCATGAAGCAAAGGTTTGCAACTTCTTCATCGCTCTCACTATTACTTTCATCGGATTCTCCCCATGCCGCTAAGAATGCTTTCTTTTTATCTTTGAAATCCTTGGACTTCTTGTGTGTCTCAACATTGGGCATTCCGACTTTATGTGGCCCGGCTTCTTGCATCCGAAGCAATAATTTCATTCTTTTTGCTGCTATCCCTTTGTAATTTGTTTTTCTTGAGAATCTTTTATCCCCTTGTTTCTTACGGAAGAACTTCTTGAATCTTTTAGTGAATAGAGCCATTTCCTCATCATCCTCAGAGGATTCATCCTCACTAGAGTATGTTGCCTTTAGGGCAACACCCCTTTTTTCCTTCGTCTTCATCTCCCTTAACTTGATTCATCTCATGGGTCATGAGAGATCCCATGAGCTCGTCCAAGGAGAGCTTCGTCAAGTCCTTAGCTTCTTGAATTGCAGTGACCTTGGGTTCCCAAGCTTTAGGAAGACACCTGAGAATCTTTCTTACCATTTCATCGTTAGTGTATTCTTTACCAAGAGATTTAACCCATTTATGATATCAGTAAAACGAGTAAACATAGAAGAGATAGATTCATCAGATTTCATCTTAAAGAGCTCATAGCTATGAACAAGCATGCTAATCTTGCTTTCTTTTACCTGATTCGTACCTTCATGGGATACTTGAAGTTTATCCCAAATTTGTTTTGCAGTATCGCATCCAGAGATACGATTGAACTCATTTGAATCGAGAGAACAATATAGAACATTCATAGCCTTAGAATTTAGAGACATGAGCTTAAGATCATTCTCATCAAAATCTTTCTCTTCCTTGAGCTTTCCATCTGCTCCTTGGGGAAATCGAGGACCTCTTGAAATGATTCTCCACAGATCATAATCAACGGCTTGGATGTAGATTCTCATCCTTGCCTTCCAATAGTTATAGGAGGTTCCATTAAACAAGGGAGGTCGATTTGTCGACTGCCCTTCAGCTAAGGAGGTGCTAACTAGGGTTGTCATTTAAAAGCGTCTAACCTCAGCTCTGATACCAATTGAGAGAGCAAAAACAACCCAAGAGGGGGGGGGTGAATTGGGTTTTATAAAAACTTTTATCCTTTTTCTTATAAAACCGAATATGCAGAGACCCCTTTCTAAAGAGCAAGAGAGTAGATCTATAAATCAAGGACTATAATGAAGAATAAAAGGAATAGATAAACAAGCACAACAAATAGATATCAACAATAAATAGAGATAAGGGTAGAGAGATGACACCGTGACTTTTAGGTGGTTCGGCCAACACTTGCCTACGTCCACCCCCAAGGCTATTGACTTCCTTGGGCTTTCTTCACTATCTTCCAAATAGTAAGTACACCTTAGCTTCTCGGGTGCTAAGGAACCTTTACAAAGTGTTTTTGAGCTTACACTTTAACTCACTCTCACAAATCCTCACAACCTAGAGGATTTCTTCTACCCAACAAGTAGGACAAGTGTTTTCCCAAACACTCACGTGTTTTTCAAGAATGGGTACAAAGGGAATCTTAGTAAAGGCTCTTTAAGCTGAATAAACAAGTATGAAGTACTGAGGTGTGCAAAGAGACAAGATTCACAAAGAAAGCAACAGTATTTGCAGGTGGGAGTACGAGCTTTCTTGGTTGGTGGAGCTTCTTTCTTCTTCAAAGCTTTTTCTCTCTCTAGAAATTAGGGCAAGAGTTAATAGCGCACACTTTTTTTTCTCTCTCCATCTTCTTCTATTTAAAGCTCCTAGGGCACCAAGGGTCTTCTTGTAAAGTTTGAGTGCCGTTGGAGGTCATTTGAGACAATTTGAAGACTTTTGGATGAGTTGACGTTGCTCCAGGATTCTGCAAAATCGCACAATGTGTCGACACATTGATGGTATGTGCTGACACATTAAAATTGGCCTGAAAAACTCTCGGGTGTTAGTTCAATGTGTCGACAAACACTTAGTCAAAAAAATTTCGAATGACCTGAAAAACAAACTCTCGGGTAGTAGTTCAATGTGTCGACACTATGGTCAATGTGTCGACACTTCCAACACTTAGAAAAATTTGAATGAAAAACTCTCGGGTAGTAGTTCAATGTGTCGACACTATGGTCCAATGTGTCGACACTTCCAACACTTAGACAAAAAAATTGTTCTTTAACAGCAACTACCCCAATTCAATAAATCTCAAAAATACTTACAATATAAAAGATGATCAATTAGCAAGTGTAATGATGATCAAGTATGCTTGGAGAGATTTTAGAATAAGGAAACCTTGATACTCTAAAAATATAATTTTCTTGAAAAGGAATTTCAATGTAAAATCTAAAAGTCTTGAACGAGTTTGAAAACTTTGTTATCATCAAAATCAAAATAGATTGTTTGTAAGAACAACCTTAGGCTAACAGAAACGATGCATGCACCTACACAAACAATATTATAGTTCAAAAAATAACACGTGCAAAGAAACTGTACGTAACATATTTCTAAAAGTCCTACCACTCAATAGGATACATCCATTGAACTTGAACCGGTCCACCCATCTTACATTCTGCAACTAGATGTACGACCAAGTACACCATAATAGTAAAAAATGAAGGCAGAAATATCCTTTCAAGTTCACACAATGTTATATGAATTTGAGCCTCAAGTCGATCTAGGTCCTCTAATTGTAAGGTTTTGGAACAAATTTCCGAAAGAAACAAGACAATTTGATTAAGGGTTTAAAGACATTGCTTGCTAATGATCTCCGTATTGCAATGGGCATCAAATGTTGCATCAAGATGTGACTATCATGACTCTTCAAACCTATGATATTATGTAGTTGAATTTTGACACAACGTGATAGGTTCGAAGCAAAACCATCAAGCACTGTCACATTTTTTTATCACTTTTAGAAAGCCTTCTTTCTCCTCCCGAGTCATTGAGAAGTGTGCCGAAGGCAAATACTACTTTCCTGCATCAGTTGTCTTAGGATGGAGGTCATGTCTTATTCCCATGATTTGTAAGTCAAGACGTGCCTTGCAGTTATCTTTTGTCTTCCCGTCCACATTTAACAATGTACCAATGATGTTGTCAACTACATTTTTCTCTATATGCATCACATCTAGATTATGACGCAACATATTATCCTTCCAATAAGGCAATGTAAAGAAAATACTTCGCTTCTTCCATACACTTGACTCAAAATGTTCAATGCCCTCTAGTTGCCACAAAATGTCATCACCGGTCAGCAAAGTGGGCGGTGGATCCATTTCTTGTGTACCATCAAATGATCTTCGATATCTTCTCCACTATGATTTGATGGTAAGAATCGTCTATGCCCCAGATAGCAAAATTTTCTGCCATTACCCAACTACCGTGAACGAGTTTGAAACATACAACATGGACATGCAAGACGTCCTTTCTCACTCCATCCAGAGAGGTCGCCATATGCAGGAAAATCGTTTATAGTCCACATCAATGTTGCATGCATATTAAACATATCTTTCGAAGAAATATCAAAATATCATAAGTATCTAACCTAACATCCCACAACTATTTTAACTCCAATATCAAGGGCTCTAGATATACATCTAAGGTCAAAGAAGGAGATTTTGGTCTAGGAATAAGCAATGACAGCATTAAAGATGAACGTTTCATGCACATCCAAGGAGGCAAGTTATATGGTACTATTATCACTGGCCATGTGCTATGACTATGTACTCATGTTCCCAAAAGGATTGAACCCATCTGCTGCTAACCCAAGCCTGACATTACGAGGATCAGAGGTAAAATCAGCATACTGAGAATCAAATGCCTTCCAAGCTAGACCATCGGCCGGATGCCTTAACAACCCATCATTTATTCGGCCATCACAGTGCCATTTCATATGAGAAGCAGTTGTTGAGGACATGAATAGCCTTTGTAATCACAGCTTTAAAGGAAACTACCCCAAAATTTAGCTAGTTTTCTCTTGGATCTCTTGGATGATCCACCTTCATTATGTGGCAAGTTATTTCCCTCCCATTGCCCTTCCATTTTGATGCTCCACACTTTGAACAAACTTCCAACTTCTCATTCTCATTCCAGAATAACATACAACCATTTGGACAAACAAGAATATTTTCATATCCAAGGCCTAACTCTTTCATATACTTTTTAGCTTCATAAGTGTCATTTGGTAATTTAGCACCCGCAGGAAGCATATCACCCAGTGTTTGGAGTAACCACGTAAAAGATGTATTACTCCACCCTCCCAAACACGTCAAATGATATAGTTGTACAACAGCAGTCAGCTTACTAAATTTTATGCACCCATCATATAATGGATCCTCTGCATCGTTAAGCATTTCATAGAATTTTGAAGACGTATCATTATGATATCGTACTTCTTCTTGTACATCATGAGCTTCTCTTTCCGGTTCTAATGGGAATACCTCATGTAATAGTCCATGCATCCCAGTTGATGTTTCATACATTTGACTATCTTGAACAGAAAAGGATGTGTTCAAAAAATAAGGCTCAGTTATTCACAAAACTACCAAGCTATGAATCCATATTAACAAAACTACTTACCAAACTATATTCGCAAGAACCCAATTCGCAAGAACCAAAAAGAATGATGGAGTAAACAAAACGGAGACACTCACTTGGACCCGGGAGCTGCTAATTCGAGCCCAGAGTGCCGTGCTGTTGGAGCATGTGCCGGAAGACCTCTTCTTCGCCTTGGAGATGGAAGATGGAGATGTGCAATCTTTTGTGGAAATCCCCTCCCAATCGCTGCATTTTGGGAGTGAAGGCTGTGGTTCACGCGTCACTGACGTATGCCCAAATGGTCTCTTCATGGCATTGATGCCAGGGAGCTTGCTGGTTTCAAACTAGCGACCTTGACATGCTAGCTAGGATTTGTAGACGAATCTTCTGAGGATTTTCTGAGCAGAAGGATGGAGAGGTCGGAGCACAGGGACGAGCACTTGGGACATGTGATGTTCGGTGTTGCTTTTGATGTTCTGAGCAAATCTGTGTATGGGACAACAATGTCTGAGGGCTGTATTTGAGCTGAGTATTGGCTGTTCAAACTCGGTTCGTTAGACATATATGCGAGTTCGAGCTCGAGCTGAACTTGAATCGAGCTTCTGCAGGGGTGTTCGAACTCGGCTCGTTTAAAATTTTTCATGTTCGAACGAGCTCGAGCTTGATTAAAAATATATACATGATTCGAGTTCGAGCTTATTCGAGCCAAGCTCAAACTCGACCCAACCAAGAAAATATGAGCTTAGAAAACACAGATACCACAAACAAAACTCAAATCAAGCCTCGACATAAGGTGTCATAGTACATTATACACGACATATCATAAACACTTGACATTTGTGCGAACTTTGTTTTAGAAAATATTTTGATTCATATATAACCTATGTTAATTGGCAAAAATGACCTACAACATATATTTAATATATAGAGGGCATAACAAATCCTTATGGATAATACTCATCCATCCATATATCAATATAATCAAATGCATATTTTACTAATATGTGACTATTAAATATAAACCAACAAATAAATAGGAGACTTATAATACATACAAATGTACCGAGCTTTTAAATGAGCTTAAATGAGCCGAGTCAGTTATATGAGTTTTGTTCGCGAGCTTAAATCGAGCTGAACCAAGTTTAACCGAGTTTGGCTCATTTAATATTCGAGTAGAAATGGTGTTCAAACTCGACTTGTTTATTAAACGAACCGAATTCGAGTTGAGCTTATACAAGCCGAGTTCGAGTTGTTCATGAACAACTCGGTTCATTTACAGCCCACCGTCACAACACTCTTTCCCCTCATACGAAATGACGATGAACATTTATTTTTTTAAAGGAGAATGGGGCTAAGCTGAATGGCGTCATTCAACTTAGCCCCTGTGTTCCTTTTTTTTTTTATTAAAAAAATGATGACGTGTCAAGGATGCATGTCGTGGCACGTGACTGGGCATGTGACTTGGCAATTGTGAACTTATGAAACACGTGGCATCAATTTTTATTGGTGCTGATGTGTTTATTTTTGCCACTTCAGCACCTAACGTTAGGGTTTCAAACGCACATCAACGAAGGGGCATATTATGATCTTGAAGTTTACCTCAAGGGTATGAAAATGACTTTGTTTACCTCAAGGGTATATCTATAATTTGCGCATACCACAAGGGCATGAGATGCATTTAAACCTTTTTGTTGTGTTTTTTCGCTTGTGATCTGTATGACCATACCTATAGTACTGCCTTGTTTTTTTGAGGTAACTTGAAGTTGAAATACACAAACTGCATGCAACGTGCAAGTAAATGGATGAAAGAAAGAAAGAATAAAAACATATCTTACTGGATTATTTTCCATTTATGAGTGGTCTCCAGTTATTATATTAGAATTTTAAATGCCTATAGCTTTCTATCACAAATTGGCACTGAAGGGTTAACAAAATTATAATCTTCAAAAAAATTATAAGTACTTTTCCTACATCACATCAATTATTTAAGTTAGTTTTACCTTTTGGATAAACTTAAACATTTTTTCCCTAGCATATGTTATTTTTCGTTATAATACAATGCAAAGCATAACCATATCAGACAAATAACGTATAACCTTAGTATATATTTCATACAAGTATACAACATATATGACTTTTATAATAGGTACGTAACATAACCATACAAAGTTATATATTTAAACTTGGAAATGAATTCATGGATTACATATTTGAGTTATTTTTGCATCATACGGTCCAATATGAATATTATATATATATCCTACATGTTTTACAACTAAGACCTACTTGTTCAATAAAGTTGTTTGGCAGTAGCGAGGGTGTCTCATTATATATTTTTTATTTTATTTGGACTGCATCCATTGTCTCCTTCTCATAATCCTCATCTCGTTGGATTAATAATCTTAGGGAGTGATTTTCAAGGGATTGCAGTAAAACAGAGTTATTTATTATTATTAGATTATTATTTTGAATAAACTTGGAAATGAATTGAGTGGGTGTAAAAATTGGATATAATTGGAGATGTTCATTTTATAAAATGGTAGGAATTTCAAGTGTGGTGTGAATATTTTGGTGATGTTGGAGTTTTATTGGTGTTTATGTAGAAGCTATTGGTGTTTGTGTAAAGTTGTTGTTGTTTATAGATTATCTTTATTGGGATGAGTGAAGAAGATAAAATATAAAATAATATTATTTATTTATAATATTTATTATAATTTGAATTCTTTTTGTTTTTTGTTTTTTTTTTTTATGATGATGCAAATATTTGGAAGGTATTAAATAGGTTTAAAAAGAAAGGAAAAAGAAGAAGAAGAAGTTGGCTTTGCTGTCAAGGCATAGTATTCTATGGACTCCTCCATCACCCAAGAAATGGTATGTTAACACGGCAGCACCCTTATTCTCCTTTCATCTGGAGCTGCCGTAACAAACGAGTGACTGAAAGCTTAGAAAAAATAAAAAACCGAGTGACTGAAAAGCTGCTAGGGTATTCTTTTTTCTAAATAAAGCTGCTAGGGTATTCAATGCGTCAAGAGTCTTTGCGGGGGGTGGGGGGAAATAAATGCGTCAGGGTATTAAATGGCCAGATGAAATGACCATATTCGCCCTCAACCAAAGCCTCAACATTGGGAAGATGAGTTGGGGTATTTCGTCCATCATGTGTCCGAGTATTTAATGCACTGAACGTGTGGGGTCATGTGTTTTTTCAAATTCCGTTTTACCCATTAGTATTTATGTCCTCAACTCATTACTGGAGGATATGTTGGTAATTCTTCATAAGTATGGCCAGGGAAAATTGGAAAATAATTAAATGCATCCTCAAAACATGTTCGGTTTGAGTTGGTAGGAATTAGTTGAATATCACCAAACTGAACGTGCCATCTTATGTGATCTTATGGGAGTGGGAAGCGGGTGGGACCTGGCTCTCCAATTCAATCCACCGAATGAAGTCGTTATCTTCCAATTAACAGATTTTAGTACATAACCGAGGTTTTTTTTTTCCTGGGTGGGGGAGAGAGTGCAGCCAATATTAAGGGCTTGTTTGGAAATGGGTTGTGGTTTTGGTTGGGTTTAAAATTTAAAATTTAAATTTGTAGATTTAAATATTGTTTTATTGTAAGGGTTTGTTTGGTTGATTAAGATTTTGAATTATTTATATTTTATTAAATAAAATAATATTATTTTATAGTTATTATGATATTCAAAAATTAAAAATAAAATAAAAAAAATCAGAAAAAATATATAATTCAAAAAATGCGTAGAAAATGGTTTCATAAATATAAAAATAGATAAAATATCAAACTTATTAAAAGTATTATTAAAATGGGTTCCACTGTGGGACCCACATCTCTCTCTCACCATCTCTCCGGTGCAATTCGGTCACCTGAATTGCAGGTGATCCTCATCCGGGGAATTACTGTCACGACTCTCTTTCCAACGCATCAGTTTTAAAGTGGACGACTTCAGATAAGAGACAGAAACGTGCTTATTCGAATTTTTGGTTAAATTGACTTTGGGGTAAAAGCGACATTACAAATGCAAGTAATAGGGGCTAAAATGTCATTGTAATGTCTCAAAAATTCATGTTTGCATCTGGATTATGCAAAACAATAAATAATTTTTGTTTTGCCCCAAACGATCGTAGCTGCTTGCACTCTTTTTAGCCACGCATCTCCAAACCTTTGTATTGTCAAGCATCAGCAATTCTTTTAGAATGTCAAATTCCAATTAGACAATGGCTGAATCAATGCACTTCGGTAGAGGCGCCATCAAAACAAAATCTCAGCACAAATGCATGCTCCCAGTCCCACTTAATGTAGAGGCACTGTCACATACACGTCATGGGCAATCGCGCGTGAAACAAAATCTCTCTTTCTCCTTTTGATGAGTAAAGCAAATGCAAGTCCTTCTCCCTAGTCCCTAGTTGCAACGAAAGCCTCTAAAAGTCAAGTCACGTCAACTCAAATTAGTCAAGTCAAGTCCATCTAAAAGACTCCAAGCAGGCCCCACAGCAGAATTTCTTTGGACAGACCATTTAGATCCTCATGTTGCTCTTCTCGTTCTACGATAAATTTGAGAGCCTATAAGCACCTAGATCATGTCCTGCGTATGGCAAGGGGAATATATGGATCAGAAGTCAGAAAATTAAAACATATTTTATTATTATTATTTTTTCCCTTTTCTAAAAAGCGTTCAAAGAGAGAAGAAACCATTACTACTTTCCTAGATCAGATTGCTTCTGTGCATTAATTTGCTTTTCTTTCGGTGTCAACGAATGCTATTTTTGTGATCAAACAAGATATCGCTGGCTAAGCAAAAAGACAATTAAACAACTTTGATTATTTAGCCTATAAACAGGACAACGGAAAAGGACATAATGATATCCCTATTTTTTTTTCAAGGTTTTGCACGAGAACAAGGTTAAACAGTTACATGCATATACTCAGCTTTATACAAATTCATGCGAACAAATTGGAAAAAAATAAAATAGACACAACATTAAGAGGAAATTTTGTTTTTGACTGAGACAATTAATTTAACCTTTAGTATAGTAACAAGGCCATTAATACATGATCATTGCAGGGACGAAATCTAGGATAATCCTAATCCTAATCATAAAAATTAACAAGGCCATTAATGCATATATGATCCATGACATTTTGGAGCATTTTAATGAGCTGGCAACGTTCCAGTATTTTCAAATTATTTGCAGCATGTGTCGACACCTTAAAAGTGGTCTGGAAATATGCTATCGGGTGTCAGTGCGATGTGTCGACACTAGTCTACCAATGTGTCGACACATGCAGTGCCGGAGAAAAAAATCAGCATCTTGAAACTGTCCATTCTGTTTCTACACGTCTTTAAACACCTTCAAAAAAGAAACGCTTTCCCTCGAGGTCTTCCTGCCGAGTGCAGACGCTCGAGATTTCTCTAAAAGAAAGAACGTCGTCCCTGCCTCTTAGCTCTTTCGAGTCGAGTTTGAAAGGAGTACTAGGGCATATATATATTTTAATTCATGGGTAGTATGGAGATTCTTTGTAGCTTCCTGATCTTGTTCAAGTTACACTTAGCTTGACAAATCAGAATCAAAAAAGCTGTTATATTCTTTTTTGTCTTATCTTGTTTGTTAGAAGGGGACTTGATGCATAGCCGACTGCTTGCAGATCCACTAAGACTAGCGTCTTGTCTTAATGGGTTTGCAAGGGGTGCAAAATGCTGCACATGCATGCATCTGATATAGAAATGGAAAATTAAGCTAATTAATTAGCAAAACGCAGCCTTCTTGAAAGGGATCTGCATCCTAGAGAAAACGCAGCGTTACATGGCCGTGCCTTGGAAGGTAGTCTACGAGCTGTTCCAAACGCAGTACCGTCTCACAAATTTTAAATGAAATCTGTTGGGTGTCGTTTAGGGGAGAATGACAACTTCCAAAAAGTTGAGGTGGAGCACAGTGAGTGACGTGTATGGTATTGCTGACGTGTAAACTCATTCCGTTAAAGGGACTCACGGCAGAATAACAGAAGGACTAAATTTTTCAAGGATGAAAGATTAAGACTAAAATTTGGACCCATTAAAATGCAGGACTAAAATTAAAAAGGGTGTAAAACCTAGTGATCACTAAAAAGCAAATTTCCCCACCAGAATCAAATAACATATATAACCAGCACACTGAAATTCGGACCCCACTTTCGAAGGAGTTTGGAAAAAGCACCCATTCGTAATCCCACCCTTTTTTAGTAGTGTGCGATATTTATTAAATCGGCACTGCAGTTAATTAGTTGGATCTGCCGTACGCATCCCCCATCCGGAATACAAGTTGACTCTTCCCCTAGAACCCACGCCTATGACAGAATGACACACGCCACGATCCGTGAAAATTCCAGCCGAAATTGTCCACGTCCACTAAGGCCTGAGCCAACACGCGTTATTCAATCATCAGTGAATAATTAATTACACTCCGGGGAAAAGATTCAGTCCAAAGGGGTGTGTTCAAAGTTAATCAAAGGGACGGTCAAGATTTAAAACAATATATCTAAGGGCTAGGATTTTGGCACTTCATTTAATGAGACATGAGACAAATACAAATCCTAGATGTATTGTTTTAAATCTTGACCGTTCTTTGACTAAGTTTGAACACATGCCCCCTTTGGACTGAATTCCCCCCCCCCCCTCCTCGACCCCGCGGCACGAGTGCACGCCTACGAGGATTTCAGCTGAAATGTTTCGTAATCCTAGAAACCTTACGTATAACGGTATAAGATCGCGCCTATCAATCATGCCTTTTCGGATTTCGGCTGCAACGTTTCGTAATTATTACAGCCATCTGCAGATTGCAGCAGAAACCTTTCGTATTTGGTGGGCGCCTATATATTAGTCCACTTCACCCCATATATATCGCAGTACGTACCTTTCATTATATCTGCCAAACACACCTTTGAATCCCTATACTGTTCTAAGTAAATTGACTCAGTGCAGTTTTTCAAACCGTCGACAACTCCCCATGGCCACGCTAACATCCTCTGCCAGCACCAGTACTGCATCATCCAGCGACGACCTGGGCAGAGGTCTGGGATGTCGTTCTTCGCCCACCATGACGCCTGCTTCCCGCCGACGCTATCGTCCGTCTACAGAACGACGTCCGAGCCTAGAGTACTCGGTCATGAACTCTCCCGCTCCAGTGATCTCGTTGACATTCCACCGAGCCCACCGGCCGTTTCTACCACGCGTCCATGCGGAAACTCTCCTCCTGCCACAACAAGTAGGGCGCGACGTGGGGTAAGGGAGCCATCCTCTTCCTCTTCCCCGCTCCTGCCGAGCCGTCCTCTCGGCCTAGGAAATTGCGACGACACGGGATGTGGCGGACCGGCCTGCCCCAAACACTGCTCGGAGGGCTTCCATGCAGAGACGAGGACGAGGTACGGTGTGGGTACACGTATATTAATTTCTGATCGATTTTAATCTCCATCCATTACATGCATGTTTGACATGCATGCATTTGTAACCGGCCCAAGTACTGTTCTTTAAATTATATATGTACGTAACAATATTAATAGTCTTTCATGCATGCCGGCTCAAACTGCATCTGTTGAATCCGCAGATACCTTATGGGATGAGCTGGAGGACACCGACAGGAGCGGTGGTTCATCGGGTGAGGAGTGCTACGACTGGGAGAATTTCATGGGACACCGTGCGAACTCATCCAACGACTACCGTGACAGTATCTAGGACGTCGCGCAACCAAAGGGCGCAATACTGCATGTCTCTGGCCTATTTTTTGACTTTTTTGTAATAGTTTTATGATCAGTACTGTACTGGCATGGCCTGGTTATATATGTTATTTAAATTTGATAATTTCATGCATCTTTTTTTTTTTTCTAAATCTGCGTTTATCTCTTTAATTGGAATGAAGACAAAAACGACAATATTCTTAATTTGTCCAGTGCGGAAACACTTAATTAACTGCGTTTATCTTCTTTTAAAAATGACGTCGAACAAATATTATCTGGAGTAACGTAACTTAACTTTTTGCAAAGGGGAGAGTCAAAGACAAAATTTTCCCTAGCTAAGTCAGCCCTCCCCTTCCATACGCGTTAGTGACGCATTAAGAAGAGATTCTAATAAATTCCTACATTCACTGGTAGTGTGCGCATCGAGCACCTGGCGTGCGGTTCGGTTACTGTCCTTGGCTCTAATGTCATGGGCAATTATGAGCAACGGTTAAGATGAAATCCCCACGATCCAGCGGTTTTTAAAGCTGCCACATCATGATCATTTAAAAATATTTGACCCGATCTTAAGCACAAACCGACCCGTTTTATGAAAAAACTTACAAGCCTTCCCATATCCCCTTTTTCCTTTCGAAACCTTACGGCTTTGTTTGGAATAGAGTTTCATATCTAGTCTTGGGATTCAAAATCGGTCTGGAAACTCGTTTCTCACAGATGCATTTGGCAAATGGTTAGGATTGTTGTACAGCTAGCTTATAATTAAGGTTTTAAAAACTCTATTGATCATAAACTATATAATTAATATCTATTGGGATTGTGAATGATGAATCTCCTTGCAGGATAGCTTTTCACCTCAGCAGCTCACAGTAGGGTATTTGTCTTCTTCGCTGCTTGTAGAACATCTATTTCACCCATCACCAATCAGGACATTGTGATCTTATTGTGAGTTGGATTCGTTAGAAAAGGTTGGAAAGCCCACGTATGTTAGGCAGGACTGACATCACCTCCACTGCTTGAGGAAGAAAGAGTTTGCCTTCCGCTCTGCAATCTAGCTCAGGCCACTGACTTTTCCATTTAGAGTACCCCACGTTGGTGAAAATTTAATCACGTGGACATGAAGATTTCCTTTAATTTTGTTTCTCAGGCCATTGACTTTCTTTTATTTTGTTTCTCAGGCCACTAACTTCTCCAGACCACTGGCGTGTGCTACCCTCACGCCAGTCTACTCAGGCGAAAATTGCTAGATTTCCAACAATTTTCAGACCGCTGGCGCACCCTTACGCGTGGGGCAAATTTCCAAGGCGTCCCTCATGCGAGAACTTGGAATTTCCAGGGTGCCCCGCGCGCGATGCCAATTCCAGGGCAGAATTAGATCGTACTGGTCCTACTTTTCCCTAGAATGGGTGCGCTAGCCATGAATTAATGCACTTATTGTTTTGTTTAATCGAAATACTTATCATGAAGTTTGAAAACACAGAACGATAAGTGCACATAGCCATTAATATATATGCTAATATACGAGGCATGAAACAGAAAGTAACTTATTAGTACGATCTTACTTGACATAAATAAGTAGGTCCATAAGCTGAAAGTGCCATTCAACAATATCAAATACCAATTCGAACATAAATACTAAATAGCACACAGTCAAGGTTTATCATTTATACAGACACTAAATGACAGAACATAATTTAACATAGCTAAACAAGCCTACAATTACAACTAAAAATAGAAGCAGTCATTAAAGGGGCCTTGTCCACTCTATCTTTGAAACCATCCACATATGTCCAAGATGTCTTCAAAGGTGCTTTGACTACGCAGTAGTATTTGTGCGACTCCGCAGCCCAACACTTTGAATTTGACGAAACGAAAGGAAGAATTTCTGAATTTTGCTTGCCCTCATGACATGGATCAAACATGAGTGTATAGATGAATGGATTTCACAGCACACAAGCGTTTAAATATGAAAATACCATTAGAACAAAATAAGGATATAAATTACAATAGATTGAACTATTGTCGAAATTTCTAAATACGTCATGCACAATGACGAAAACATTTACGTGCATTACAGATAATCTAATCCCAAATTTTCCATAACTTGGACAATTCAGGAATTACTGCACTTTCAACAATTAAAACATGCGGAAATTCCCTAACGGGTCTAAGGGCTACTAAATGCAAAACAAAACCAATATTAAGTAAACTTCAAGCAAAACCGTCTGGACGGATTAACAACAGTCCATACAGCCAAAACCCCAAAATGCAACCGTTTTGTGAAGCTATGTCCACACACCATGAGGAACATCCGAACGGTTTGAATTGCCAAATTAACCGTTAGGACGGCTACAGTAAGCGTCTGGACTGCGATTGTCGAAGAATCGATCCTTCGACAACCCATATATCCATGACCGACTTCTATCCCAAAATAACACGTTTTACATCACCATTTGCACCCAATCAACACCCAACATGTTTCTAACCTACCCAAACCATTCAAAAATCAAAAATTAACCAAAACAACACATTTTCACTCAAAACCCACAAAAATCATCAAATACCATACCTAAAAATGTTTCCAAATCTCACAATACTTCCAAATCCACCCAAAACTACTTCAATGTATACTTGAACCTCCTTTTATCAGCCTACAGACGCTTCCTCAACAAGAAACTCAAAAAATGACGGAATGGGGAGGATTTGAGAGTATGCCAAGTGAATGATAACTCTTTGGGTTTTGACACTTTCATTCTCTGTAAAACTTGTTCGGATGTGTAAAAGTTACATCCGAACACCATGCATGAAAATTTTGGCACCAAAAGTTACAGCCAAGAATTTCGTCTCCCTCTGGACGGTACTCCACAGGAACACGAATCCGTTTGCTAAACTAATGACCCCGTTTTAATAGGAAAGAAATGACGCCATCTTTAAAGCAAACCGTTTGGATGGTCACAAATAAATAAAATAAATTATTTGTACATGCCAATGACACCATTTTAAATACAACTGAACGATATCATTTTATCACTTAGCCATCCATACAATTCATGAAATTGTGCGGACTTACTGTTTCGACTGACAGGACACCATTTTCCATTTACTAAATGTTGCCGTTTAGAGGGACATACTGTGCAAACGGTTTTTAGAATGTCTGAATGGTCCCGTCTCATTTATTTTTAACGTGATAATGGTATTTCATTTCTTAATAACGTATTAACAGTAATTAAAAAATTATTTTTAATAAGGTATGTAATTAATATTCTTTTTTACTTAACATATTCAAATATAAATAATAAATCATCTGATCCTGAATAACGTCCAACCTCCTCGACATCAAACGCAAGGTGCCCTGAGTGCTAGTGAGAAATGTCTGCAATCCCGCCATTTGAGACTACATATCGGTCAAATGGGTCCCCAAGCCAATGCATAACTGATGCATCGGTAAAATAGTAGCATCAACCATTACCTTTAAGTTTGTCATAAAAGCATCAGCCCAAGCGGGTTGCGCCCCGACATCATGGCGAGGCCGCTGCTCCTCTAGCTATGGCTCTCCAGGAGTAAGACCTCGTGGTTGTTGCTACCGCCTAATCTGAGACTCAGAACGACTCAAAGTGGTTTGACAGATGGGACTAGACCCAGAACAATAGCCACGGGTCGTAACGTAATTTGAGAAGTGTACATGTGTCGAAACTTGATTGTTGGAGACGTGTATAACCGTTGGGGAACTGGACTTAAAACTAACGGAATGACTTTTTTTGACAAAACGGAAAACCCGAGAGACTTGTGGTGATCATATTAAAAACACAAGACTATTTTTAAAAAGAGTGTAAAACCTAAGGACGAAAAAGGTCTCTAACCCTTATATATATCATGAAGGGCTACCATTTTTATTGAGCATATGTAAAGAGTTTCGCTGGTCGTATTAAGCGAAAGCTATTTTGGATATGAACTGTAGTACTACAAGTCACATTAAACATGACATGGTTAAATGGGGCTTAATCCATTCATGATATGATACACGTGGAAATCCAAATATATTATTTCATTAATCCAAAGCACCTCACAATGTCAATGTGTCTTGAACCTATGTATTGCTATAAGTTAGACAGAGCCGTAATTTATGATGATGGGATCGTACACTATTAACTAGTGGACAACTTTGAGTTGGTTGGCTGGCTCCATCAGATTTGTAATCTTTATTTCTCTTTTCTTTTTAATAAGTAAGAGAGATGTTCTTCCTAGTTAATAAAGCACTTCCTTGCACAATGGCACGGTTCATATATCTTATTTAGAATAATTGAATTAGTATCTCGATTGAAGAAATTAGACACGCACTTAAGACAAATTTGAGGTTGTTGGGTTCAAAACTTGAATTCAATATTCAATTGCATGTACTAGATCTAGCTAACGTTATGTCCGTAATTAATAACTTGTAATTAGAAATGCCACGTGAGTTTCCATCTCTCTTTGCAGATCATTTGATCTGGGATAAGCCAATGAAATATGTAAAGACATAACATAAGTGAATAGAATAATCACATGGGATAATATATATATATGGAGCCCTATTATATTTTCTATAGCATACTGATGTCAAATATATATAGTAAGGACTTCGTTAACCAGTAAAGATTGATCAGAAAGGATTCCCTAAACCTCGTAATGTCAACTTATGGTACAAAATTTTTTCATTAATTAGCCCTATTATTGCTATACCATGGAGTCAATTAATAGTAAGGGACGAAACTTCTTAACAAAAAATGATTGGCCAAAAGATTTCCTACACCTCGTAATTTCAAAACATGAGATCAAATTAATTTGTTTATTAGGGCTATTATTGTTATCGGAGATGAAGTCAATAAATAGTAAGGGACAAAACTTCATTAACAATAAAAAATTCCCAAAATGAGATCCCTATCCACCTCTTAATGTCAAAGTATGATGATATTAAATTTGTTTGTTACTATCAATTAAATAGCTTTATATATAATGAAGGCATGTCAGAGTTACTAACAAGTGGACGGCATCGAGTTTTGTTGGCTTGGTCTAATTTCTAATATTTTTTCTTTTCTTAGGAATAAGTGAAAGAAAAGATAACGGAAATACATCATTGAAACATAATGTAGAGAGGAGTGGAGAAAGAATAAGGAAGACAAAGATACATTGGTGGTTTGGTCTAGAAGACCAACTTTCCTGTGTGAAGCCTTAAAAGTGCTGAAGGAGTTCCCAGTGTTGAAGAACAATGCCATTCATGAAGTATTCAAAAGAAGAACCTCAGAGGGTTGAATGTTAACTGCATAGAGTTGTTCTAAGTTAGATTAATTAGATTATTCCTATATGTGTTAAATTGAGAGGCGTACCTCTTGAGTATTGGACTGATAATGGCCATAATGTTGGTTAATGCATTAAAAAATGTTGTCGAAAAACATTTGCATGCAGTACCTGCTAATACCGAATATGTGTATTGCAATATCCAAGGTAGACGATCCCCTTGTTAATTAGCTATTAAATTATGGACAACTTTGAGTTGGTTGGCATGCTCCTTCAGATTTCGAATCTTTGTTTCTTTTTTGTTTTTAATAAGTAAGAGAGATATTCTTCCTAACAGGAGTCAATCACTCCATTGTACAATGGCACGGTTCACATATCTTATTTAGAATTATTGAATTAGTATCTTGATAGGAGAATTTAGACACGCACTTAAAGACAAATTTGAGGTTGTTGGGTTCAAAACTTAATCGAATCTTCAAATGCATGTGCTAGATCTAACGTTATGTCGGTAATTAATAACTTGTAATTAGAAATGCCACATCTCTTTTTGCAGATCATTCGATATGAGATAAGCTAAGTAAATATGTAAAGGCAGAACATAAGTGGATGCAATGGCATGGATAATATATATATATATATATATATTTATTGGCCCTATTATTGCTATACCATACTGAGTCAATTAATTGTAAGGGACGAAGACTTCGTTAACAAATAAAGATTGGCCAAAAGATGCCCCACACCAGTTAATTAATTCAAAGCATGTGATCAAATTAAATTGTTTATTAGGGCTATTATTGTTATCGGGAGCCTAAGTCAATAAATAGCATGGGACAAAGACTTTATTTACAATCAAAGATTAGCAAAATGTGATCCCTACACCTCGTAATATCAAAGTATGATAATATTAAATTTGTTTATAATTACTATCATTTAAGTGGACGACATCGAGCTTTTATTCCAATCACTCGATTACTCCTACTGATCAGGACAAATGAGGAAACAAGGATGAACCGTGTCAGAGATCCGTGTTATAATTAGACTTCCTTATTTATATTTTGCTAGAAGATTGGGTAATCATATGTGGAGCTCTACTAGTTAGGACCCAAGAAAGACATTGATCATGTGGAGTCCGTATGGTCGATGAATTACAGGAGAGTTTCCCATCATTCACAGGGGACTCTACTTTAAGAGCAACATTTAGGGGTGTCGAGTCCCCCCTTCCATGATTGAATTGTTTAGTACTCACTTTGATGCATGCTTTAGTAAGAACAAGGAATAGTACTTGCGCTCCAAGAAAAAAGACTTTGGGGTAAAAAAAGAAATTTGTCACCCAAAGTGTTGATTCGTCAGCTGATGTTTTGGTTGACAAAACTGAGTTGTCATCCAGTTTGTCACCTAAAGCCCGATAGCCAAAGTTTTAGGTGACGATTTTGGCGTTCTGTTGTTTTAAACTGTTCAGACATTTTATAAAACTGTCCAAACGGTTTTATGCCATAGTGACGAAATTTAAAATCGTCATGCCCAGTACAATCCATCTGTTCGCATGAGCTGTGCGAACGTACTCTCCATACGTTCGGACAGCTCATGCGAATGGTTGTCCAAGGTGACGAAATGAATTTTGTCATGTACAATCCGTGTGCATGGATATACAACATCGTTAGAACGGCCATACATAACTTCCGGACGCTTGTGAAAAGACGTTCACTCCGTTTTTCATTTATGATGAAATATTTATTTGTCATCCTTCAAAATCCGTTCGAACTATGACGTATAAAGTTCGGACGCTTGTTCAATTGAACATGTTCGAACGTATCGTAGTATCGTGCACACGTTTGCTTAATAAAAGATTGCTTGCACGCGACAATAATCGTGCGGACGGATGAATTTAACGCGATATGTGCAGACAAATAGTTATATGTGCGCACGTTATCAACGCCAAATAACCGTTTTGACGACCTTTGATACCGTTCGAACAGTTTTCTTTGTATTTGAATTAATTTAATTAAAATTTAAAAAATAATTTATGAATAATATAAATCGAAAGATATTCAATGCTCATAATATAATAAAATATCTACAAATATGCAATCGTTATTAAAAGTAAATAAAATATGTAATTGATAAGTACTGACAAACTAGTAAAAATATATAAGTCTACCCAAATTTTGTTTGGGTGTCGAACGAGATTGCAGCTGTCTGATCTGCTCCATCAGTTGCTCACGCATCTGCTCCGCCATTAGTTGCATCCTCTGTTTTTTTTGTTCCACTAGGCTCCTTTGTTGCTCTTCCATCATCTTCCGATGCTCTTCGTCTTTTTTCCGTTATTGCTTTGCCATCATCTGCATCAGCTTTTCGTCTTTCTTCCGTTGCTGCTCCTCCATCATTTGCAGATGCTCTCGCATCGTTGCTCCATATCTGACCGCTTGACAAGAAGCGCTTCATATTCCAACTGTCTAGCCCTATCTCCTCAATCTGTAATCTGGCCTCCTCCAACCTCCGGACAAATCAACGGACGATGCTGATGAAGATGATCCAACAGACCGTACTGAACGGCCTAAACCTCGCACGTAACCCGCTTTCGTCCCAACACCTCAGGAAGATCTCCACTTCGGTGTATGACTTTCCCTCTGACTCATGCTATAACTGTAACGCCTCCATTTTTTCCTACAAAATTAGAAAAGAAGATAAAAACTAGCACATATGAAACATAAATGCACACAAATGCATCATTAAATATAACGTTACAACTTACAAAATTTCTCGTGCATCTTCTGATGTCCACATGCCATCCTTATTAGTATGTGTCTTTTTATAAAGCAATGGAAAACTAATCTCATCTGATTTTGAATTTTTCTGTATACCAAAAGAAATATAAAACATGCATATTAAAATACTTAAGTCATTTATTTAAATAATAAATAATAAAATTTAAATTTATTACTTACTTAACAACGCTCTCACGCGTTGGAAAGACCTCGCTCCCGATGTGTGTACAATCTTCAGCTTAGCTCTATTCTCTTGTTGATTGCACTCCTCTCTGTATTGTACATTTATAGTTGTTACCACAATTAATAATAAAATAAAATAAACATTCAGGATGGAATAAAAATGTTTAACCTGAAATTCCTCGCTTGCAAATAAATCACAAACACAGTCCATTCTTCCTTGTTCATATTGGGATACAGGTGCTCTAACGCCTCTTCTTTGGAATTGAACACCGAGTAATGCTGGAACATTCTATTTTGTGTGTCCTGTATGCTGTGTTCATAGTAGACGTCACAGTAATGCGATCCTCGACTTGGTCGTAATCTAGTTGGAAGTCATCCTTAACATATATAACAGTTAGAAACGCAAAAAAGTTTCAACAATTAAAATTTAATAAATTATACTTACCAACACTCAGTTCATCACATACAATTTAACCTTCGGGAACCTCCTTCCACTTACTCATCTCAAATGGGATATATTGCCGAACAAGCGCACCAATATGACTTGAGAGCATTGAGGACGCCTTGTCATCACCGCCCGTACGTCCATCAGGGATATGGACAGTCAGCTTTCCTCTAGTAGAGCCTTGAGTAAGGTAATCCCACGCGTACTACCTCGAACGTGTTTGATTCTAACGCCACTACAAATGAAGAACAATAAATTTAAAATTTAGTTAAGCATAGAAATTTAAAAGTCATAAAATTTAATTTTGATTGATGTGGTAAGATACTTACACGCATAACTACTTTGGGTGCCTACTGGACTAGCTGTGCTAGGGGACGTAATTCGTTACTATCCCTAAGTGAAGGACAGTGCTATTGTATAGGACTACTCTCGGCTTGAACTGATGAATCGCACCAAAGACATTTCCTTCCCGCTGGCATGACATCGTCCTGTGACCAAATAAATCAATATTAAAGAAAAAAAAAACACAATGACACATGTTACTCAAAATGAATATAAAATAGAAATGCAAAGTAAATTGAAATGATAAAGTTACTTTAGTCCTCGGAGTCATATTCTTCAAAATCACTACAATATTCATGAACAATTTCTAGGAATCATCGGTTCCTTCTACTTCATGTTGTTATGGACCGCTCTTATCAGGTTACCGGCACATAAGCCTTGACGTCATTTCTAGTCAACGGGATCATGTCAAAGGAGCTAAAGTCCACAAAAAGCTCAATAGACTCATTCTCCTAGTATGCTTCACGGTTCGACGGTCCTTCTCTATCTTCACTAGCTTTCTCCTCAATATGTAGAATATCATACGTGTTTCTAGGGGTAATCTTTTGAACAATCTTCCAAAGACCGCCCAACTCCATATCATCAATACAAAACACTTGATTCCCCTAAGAAGCTAGCACGAATGGGTCGTCTTTGTACCACTTTCGGGATGTGTTAATACTAACAAACCGACCACTTTTATCAAGACCTAAGTTTTGAGTAATCAAGTCAAACTAGTCACATTTTAGTAAATAAACTAAATTCCCCCGCAAATAATGCAACGCGTAAATATCCACGACCTGGCCATAAAAATCAACATCTTCCCATCATGGTCCCCCGGAACAACCACACCACTATTCTGAGTGTTACAAATTGTTAACAAAAGACCCTCTGTGAAACCTAACTCCATTCACTACACACCCCAGAGTAACAAAGTGCCCTCTAATCTAGACTGGTTTATAATAATCATGTACTGCACGTAATTGACCCGACTATTGTGACTGATGCTTTAGAAATTTTGACAGCATTTCCCCTCAGTCGATGCACGCCTACAACATTGAGAAAACACCCACCATTGAAGGCAAATGTACAAGCTCAATGTTGAACGTGTATCCGAAGACAAAAGGAGATTTGCAGCACATTATGCATATTGTAAACTCAAATTGTCCATAACGTGGACAATCAAGAATTACACCTGTTAGTTATCAAAACTCTGTGTAATTCTTAAACGGGGCTAAGGCTACTAATTAATGAATGCATGAACATCACAACAAAAATGACGCTGTCTGAACATAAAATATAAGCGTTTGGACCTTTTCCGAAAGCGTCCGAATGATAAATTAGTTGGACGGTACATAAACCGTACATTGTTGAACAATACATTCTTTGACAACAGATGAATTTTCAACACAAATTCAGCAAAATCAACCCAAATAAAAATATTTCAATATAAACACATCACAACAACTCCAAAAATTACGATATTTAGATCCTACACATATCAGATTTTCATAATAAAATATAAAAAAATATTTAAAACCATTCCTAAATGCAATCCAATTGAAATCCCAAATGGGTGTTTCTTTCACACCCTTTTCAATAAGATTTAAAATCAACTCCCCTCTTCTCTTTTGCTGAAATCTCTCAAATTTCTAAGTTTTGGCCTTGCCGAATAATTCACAATCTTTCAAACGAATATAACCTGTTCGGACGTAATAACGTTTGATGCCATGCAAAAGTTTACGAGGGAAAACATGCTCCTAAATTTTCATATCTCCGCAAAACTTACAGCTTGACGACACCGTTTTAGCAACCACCAAACGACAGCGTCTGATCTTGAACAAAACGTCCGGACTCACCATAAACCGTTCGAACGCTTTCTTAACTTTCGCCGTTTGGAAACCCATAAACACAGCATGTCAACACTACCATCTAAAAAATGGAATTTCAATTACGTCCGGACACTTTTCCTACGAAGTACAACACCGTTCGACCTTACTATAATACATCCAGACGGTTATCCTTTAGTCCGAACGTTTTGACATCTTATTTTCTTTCTTTTAAGGAGTAACTTGGAATGAGAAACACTTCATTAGTAACATGCTGACTTTTAATAGATAGAAATAACATAAACATATCAAATGACAAAACATAATATAAACAAAATAACAACAGTACAATCCCAATATATGTACTCAAAACAAAATATAAAAATAAATGTCCTTAAAATATAATAAAAAATCAAATGTCATAATAAAAGAAACTAAATATCTACTGATCATCAATCATCAGCGAGCTGCAGAACTGCCGACATCCCTCATGTGCTCCTCAAGCAACACGACCCGCTGGTCAGGGCAACTAGCTCTGCACTGGTAGTGACGCCCTTCAGGGTGAATTGAACCTCTTCCACTCACGTCCATGCTCTCGACCTTAAGCTCCAAGCTGCTAGCCGAGAACTGATATTACCCACCATCTCATGGGTGGGCTGCATGACCGCTCGCATCTGCTCAGTCAACTCGGTCAATAGCCGCCACCCAACTCGGCCGCTATCCCTCGAGTCCCTGGGAGGAGCCTTGTCAGGATCCTGCTCCTCGGTCCCCTGAGCCGGCTCCTCTCGTAGCTCTAGCTGCCCGAGCAGCACCCAGCACTCGTCGTGTCTGCGCCATCGACTTTGAGAGCATTGTCTTGTTAATCGACCCAAGTGGAAGCCCTAGGCTCGTCGGCACCCTCGTACCATCAAGTTATGCAAGAACTGGGTCAGAAGAATATATAAGGCAACAAATTGAGCATCGGTCTTCAGGGCCTTAGCACGGACGGATTGGTAGATGAATGATGCATATCAATAGGAAGCCCCGTACAACTACCATGTACAAGAACTCGGCTCGGCCATAAGTCACCTCCGTGTGCTTCTTCGGGTCGATGGCAGACATAGAATCAGGTCCATGATCCTCCAGAAAGGAAGCAGCTGCCGTGAAGCATGTTGCTTCCCTCCAAGATAGCGTATCCGGGCCCAGCAGTGTCGAAAAACCTCGGCCTTAGTAGGGCAGCCCTCCTCTGTCATTGGCACGTTAGGGAACGTTGTCACATCCCTCACGTACCCTAAAAAACCGCTAGCTCGTCTGGTGAGAATATGATCTGCACGTTCCAGACAATCACCTCCATACTAGGCTCCTCGCCCGAAGTATAGAAGCATAGAACTCTCAAGCATACCCGGTCATCTGGAGGAATGGAAGCCAACCTGCTTGCTCCACTATCTCTGGAAGCATCCGATCCTCAAACCGAAGCTCGTAGAAATCCGCCAACTAGATATGCCGCTCGACAACGACTGAGCGGACATGATGACTGCCGTATGCTCCTCCAATGATAAAGCTGGACAGAAAATTCCTTGGCATCGGCCTGGTTGCTGGTATGCAAACGCTTGTCATTTTCAATAATCTGCAAAAAACGGTTAGAACTAGTCCAAACAACAACATAAAAGGAGTCCGAATGGTATAATAAAAAAAAAATATAAAAATATAAATTTAAAAATAGCGTCAGGAGGATAGCCTTCAGCAAAGGTTACTATAAAGTGTCCGGACAGCATTGACATAGCGTCAAGACATAAGAAAAACGACAACGTTTCATGTTTGGATAAATCCTCGCGTCCAGACACTTTTGGATAGTCCAAACTAAACACAAATAGTAAAATTTTATAACTTTTAATATAACACAGTTCAATGTGTTTCATGTAGCGTCGGAACAAACTAAACGACAACGTATTTCTTTTTGATACTAAAAGGAGTCCGAACGGGTGATTAAGACGTCCAGACGAAATATTTAAACATCCGGACGCTACTGGCTGATGACCGAGTTAACTCAGCCTGGCAGTGTCTCAAATTAGATAAAAAAAAAAACACAATGACACATGTAACTCAAAATGAATATAAAATAGAAATGCAAAATAAATTAAAACGATAAAGTTACCTTAGCCCTTGGAGTCATATTCTTCAGAATCACTACAATCTTCATTGAACAATTCTGAAGAATCATCGGTTCCTTCTACTTCACGTTGTTATGGACTGCTCTTATCGGTTACCGGCACATATGCCTTGACGTCATTTCTAGACAACGGGATCATGTCAAAGGAGCTAAAGTCCACAAAAAGCTCAATAGACTCATTCTCCTAGTATGCTTCACAGTTCGACGGTCCTTCTCCATCTTCACTAACTTCTTCCTCAATATGTGGAATATCATACGTGTTTCTAAGGGTAATCTTTTGAACAATCTTCCAGTGACCGCCTAACTTCATATCATCAATACAAAACACTTGATTCCTCTGAGAAGCTAGCACGAACGGGTCATCTTTGTACCACTTTCGGGATGTGTTAATACAAACAAACCGACCACTTTTATCAAGACCTAAGTTTTGAGTAATCAAGTTAAACTAGTCACATTTTAGTAAATAAACTAAATTCCCCCGCAAATAACGCGACACGTAAATATCCATGACTTGACCATAAAAATCAACATCTTTCCCATCATGGTCCCCCGGAATAACCACAACACTATTATGAGTGTTACGAAATTGTTAACGAAAGACTATGTGAAACCTAACTCCATTCACTACACACCCAGAGTAACAAAGTGCCCTCTAATCTAGACTGGTTTATAATATCATGTACTGCACGTAATTGACCCGACCATTGTGACCGATGCTTTAAAAATTTTGACAGCATTTCCCCTCAGTCCTCAGATGCACACCTACAACATTGAGCATAAACACCCACCATTGAAGGCAAGTGTGCAAACTCAATGTTGAACATGTATCTGGAAGACAAAAGGAGATTTGCATCAAAATTTCTAAACACATATATCACAATATTAGATACAATTACACACATTACACATATTGTAAACTCAAACTACCCATAACGTGGACAATTCAAGAAATACATCGAGTTCGTTATCCGAACTCCATGTAATTCTTAAACAGGGCTAAGGCTACTAAATGAATACATGAACATAACAGCAAAAACCGTTCGGACGTACCAAAAAACTGTTCGAAACATAAAATATAAGCTTTGGACCTATTTTCGGCAAAGCGTCGCAGAATGATTAAATTGAGTCTGGATGGTACATAAACCGTCCGTACTGTGATTGTTGAACAATACTGTTCTTTGACGAACAGATGACATTTTCAACACAAATTCAAGCCAAAATCAACCCAAATAAAAATTATTTCAATATAAACACCTCACAACCAACTCCAAACTCAATTACGATCATTTTAGACCCTAAAAATTCGAATAACACATATTTTGATATCTTAAAATCCATGATTTTCATCCTAAAGTAAAAAAAAAATATATATAAAACCCCACTAACCATAAATGCAATCCAATCTAAATCCCAAATGTGTTACTCCTTTCACACCCTTTTCAATAAGATTGACGTCTTAAATCAGCTCCCATCTTCTCCTCTTGCTCAAATCTCTCAAATTTCTATATAGTGTTTGGATATAAAATTTTAGATTTTACTAAAATTTTTGTAAAATTTTGTTTAGAATTTTATATTGGTGTTAAAAAAGAGGTGTATTGGAATTGGTGAATGAGTGATAAAAATAAAATTTTGTTAAAATTTTAGTATCCAAACACTATGAAAGTTTTTGCTGTTTTCACTATACTGTCCACGATTTCCCATCTTTCAAACGAATATAACCTGTTCGAATGCACATAATATCGTTCTGATGCCTACGTGCAAAAGTTTACGAGGGAAAGACATGCTACCTAAATTTTCATATCATCCACATGGAAACTTACAGCTGACGGCATTGTTTTAGCAACCACCGAACGACAGTGTCTAATCTTGAACAAAATGTTCGGACTCACCATAAAACGTCCGAACGCTTTCTTAAATTTCACGGCGCCATTTGGAAACCCCCAAACGACAACATGTTAACACTACAATTTAAAAAATAGCATTCGAACTTGTATCAATTATGTCCGGACGCTTTTCCTTGACGAAGTACGACACCGTTCGACCTTACTATAATACGTCCAGACGGTTATCCTTTAGTCTAAACGGTTTTGACGATCTTATTTTTTTTATTCTTTCTAATATGAACAAGAGTGTAAGGAGTGTAACAGGGGAAGGAGCAACGAAATGAGAAACACTTCATTAGTTAACATCTTGTACTGACTTTTAATAGATAGAAATAACATAAACATATCAAATCTCCACAAAACATAATATAAACAAAATAACAACAGATACAATTCCAATATATGTACTCAAAACAAAATATAAAAAATAAATGTCCTTAAAAATATAATAAAAAATCAAAATCAAAATAAAAGAAAACTAAATATTCACTGATCATCAATTGTCAGCGAGCTGCAGAACTGCCCAGACATCCCTCGTGTGCTCTTAAAACAACACAACCCGCTCGGTCAAGGCAATTAGCCCTGCACTGGTAGTGACGTCCTTCAGGGTGAATTGAACCTCTTCCACTCACAGTCCATGCTCTCAACCTTATGCTCCAAACTGCTAGCCGAGAACTGATATCATCCATCATCTCATGGGTGGGCTGCATGACCGCTCGCATCTGCTTTCAGTCAACTAGGTCATCATAGAAGCCACCCAACTCGACCGATGTCCCTTGAGTTCCTGGGAGGAGCCCTGTCTAGGATCCTGCTCATTGATCCCTGAGCCGGCTCTCTCTCGCCTAGCTCTAGCTGCCCAAGCAGCACCCAGCACTAGTCATGTCTGGCCATCGACTTTGAAAGCATTGTAATCTTGTTATCGACCCAAGTGGAAGTGCCCTCAGCTCGTCGACACCCTCGGTGACCATCAAGTTATGCAAGAACTGGGTAGAAGAATATCGTAGGGCAACGAAATCTAAGCATCGGTCTTCAGGGCCTCAGCACGGACGGATTGGTAGATGAATGATGCCATATCAATATGAAGCCCTCGTACAACTACCATGTATAAGAACTAGGCTTGGCCATAAGTCACATTCATCGTGTGCTTCTTCGGGTCGATGGCAGAGGATAGAATCAGGTCCATGATCCTCTAGAAAGGAAGCAGCTATCCGTGAAGCATGTTGCTTCCCTCCAGGATAGCAGTATTTGGGCCCAGCAATGTTCGGAAAACCTCGGCCTTAGTAGGACGGCCCTCCTCTATCATTGGCACATTGGGGAACGCTGTCACATCCCTTAGGTACCCCAAAAATCCAAGCTAGCTTATCTGGAGAGAATATGATCTGCATGTTCCGAACGACACCTCCTTACTCCCTCGAGGTCCCTCGCCCAAAGTATAGAAGCATAGAACTCTTCAACGCATACCTGGTCATCTGGAGGAACGGAAGCCAACCTGCTTGCTCCACTATCTCTGGAAGCATCTATCCTCAAATTGAAGCTTGTAGAAATATGCAAACTAGATATGCCGCTCGACAATGACCGAGCAGGACATGATGACTGCTGTATGCTCCTCCAACGATAAAGCTGGACAAAAACAATAACAATGGAAACGATTTCTCTAATTGGCATCAGCCTGCTTGCTGGTACGCAAACACTTTTTCATTTTCAATAATCTGTAAAAAATGCATTCGAACAACAACATAAAAGGATTCCGAACGGTATAATAAAAAATGAAAATACAAATTCAATATAAAAGGCATTCGGACAAATAAAAATAGCGTCTTCTTCGGATGGTGGAGATAGAATCAGGTGATCCTCCAGATGCCGTGAACCTTCCCTCCAGATCTATCTGGCCCAGCAAGCAAAAACCTCGGCCTTAGTAGGCCAGCCCTCCTCTGTCATTGGCACGTTAGCGATGTTCCCTCTTACTTTACTATAATCTACAAGCTCCTCCCCGAAGTATAGAAGCGTAGAACTCTCGCACCAGGTTCTTCGCATACCCGTCCTCAGGAACGGAAGCAACCTGCTTGCTCCACTATCTCTAGAAGCGTCCGATCCTCAAACCGAAGCTCATAGAAATCTACCAACTGGATATGCCGCTCGACAACGACCGAGCGGACATGATGACTGCCGTATGCTCATCCAACATAAAGCTGGACCAGGAGACTCCTCCGCATCAACGCAAACGCTTGTTCATTTTCAATAATCGCAAAAAACACGAACAACAACATAAAAGGAGTCCGAACGGTATAATAAAAAAGAAAATACAAATTTATTTCGATATAGCATTCAATTAAAGCACAAGGGACAAACATAGCGTCTGACAAAGAAAACGACAACGTTTCATGTTTGGATAATTCCTCGCGTCCGAACACTTTTGGATATCCGTCCGAACTAAACACAAATAGTAAAATTTTATAACTTTTAGTATAAAATAGTCCGACGTGTTTCATGTACGTCCGAACACAAACTAAACGATGACGTATTTCTTTTTGATACTAAAAGAAGTCCGAACGGGTGATTATGTATTTAAACGTCTGGACGCTACTGGGATGACGACCGAGTTAACTCAGCTGGCAGCGTCTCAAAACCTCCCACACACTACCCAAACACCACCAAATCACAAACAAATACACTTAACACAATCATTTCTACGTAAAAATCAATCAAAAAACACAATGTAGTATACAAAAAATAGAATTGAAATTTATATATAAAACTGTAAAAAAATGAAATTTTTAAAGAAAAATCATGTTAAAAATCAACAAAACATACCTGGATGTGATTAGAATGTCGAAGATTTACGCCAAGATTGACATAAAAAACTGAGGGTCGAGAGAGTTTAGATGATAAAATGTTCGGTTTAATGAAAATGTCGAACTGTTCGCGTTTTTCATAATCCGTCAACCCGTCCGGACGGTTAATATACGTTTGGACGCTTATCCGCACACGTGGCCCAATGAGAGTCCTCTGTATTAAATGTCAAAATTTAAACCTTTAAAATGGTTCGAAAAAGTAATTACGTCGGACGGTTATGTAAGTCCGGACGGTTTTCCCCTGACTTCGCGCGACGTGGAAGCACACGTATGGCTGAATAAACATCAAAATGTCCGACGTTATAATAGGGTTTGAACGGTTACAGCTTTTAACCGTCGTGTAACATAAACACGTGTAAGCCATGCGACGGTTGCAACATACGTCTGGACGCTTATCCGTGTCCATTCGAACAATGTCGTAATATCAAATGCGTCTGGACACTATTTCTACGTTCGAACTCTTACCTTTTAAACGCGTCACTGTTCTACCAGAAGTGGGTCCGGACGTATATTTACACCGTTCGGACGTGGCCACATTTTTTTTCCTTTCTCATTTCACACAGTTTAATGTATTTAAATAAAAATTTAATTTATTTAAATCATTTACTAACACAATATAATTATAACTAATCAACTATTTAAATTAAAATTATTATTACATAATTATTATAACTAATCACTATTTAATTGTAATTAGTAACCGTTCCGTTAACATAGCACTCGTACTAGTAACTCTTTTAATTATACTAATCGTCCGTTTAAATTTTAATAAATTTAAACTAATGAAAAAACATAATTAATATGGAATATCAAACATAATTTAAATACCGAATGAAAAACACAATCATAATGTCTAGTACAAGTCGAAGACGATCCTTCTAAGGATAAGTTAATAATAGCGATAAAACATAAACATGAAACTACTCCGAATCACGAGATGGCTCGTCCAGATCTTGTCTGAGGACGTCACGAACATGCGCCAAATGCTCCTCTATATTATCTACAAGTTTGATGAGTGTCTGGAGCTGTATCGGAACGGTGTGGACAGACTTGGACAACTGGGACAATTGTTCTCTCACAGCGAACAGTTCCCTTTGCATAATATTCATCTCTTCCATCAGAGCCCTATCCGTTAGAGCAAATTTATTTTCTAGACCGATCAAGCGGCATTGGAGCTCCATGCACAACGAATGCGTCGGCTCCACTATCGCCCGAATACTCCCCCTCAACTCTGCTAAAAAAGCGTCCCCAAGCTGGTCACTGAGTCTATCCCCCAACATTAGTGATACTTCTCTCGAGTGTTCCATGGTCAACCTAGCAAAAACCGTCCGAACATAAGCACAAACCGTTTGACGCAGTTCAAACGACGACATTTATTTTTATGCTTCTAACACTTAAAATTAACGGCCGAACTAAAGCGTAATTTTTGGACGAAATTAACATCCGAACGCCATATACCACAGTCCGAACTGTAATTTGTCGAACACAAAACAAACACCACTATAGATGAACAAAGAACGCACAAAAATTTCAAAAGTATTCAATTGAAATGCATGAAATTGAAAACCAAACTCACAAAGAAGGTCTTACCTGAAGTTGTTTGAGAGATCTCAAACGGATAGTGAAAACTTTGAGAGAGAGAGAATAGAGTGAAAGTGTGATTTTGGCTAAATCTGGCCTGTTTAATTTGTCAAGAATGAGTCTGAACGGTAATATTGGGGTTCGGACTCCTATCAGGGGTTAGATTCACGCGTGGCCCAATCAAATTCAACGTCATTAAATATGACCGATTCGAGAAGCTTCTTAGAACTAAACCCGTCCGGACTGTATCTATTGGTCCGGACGGTGTCCAGTGGAAGTTTTGCAACGTGGAAGCACACGACTCACGGAATCAGCATATGCTTTACATCCGGACGTATTATTTTTTCATGTGCGAACGCTATAGTGGGGGTCCGACGTGATTGATCGTTCGTGATGATTTTCAATTTGTCACTATATGGTGATGATTATTTTTCATCATGTGATTTCGTTCGGACGTTGTATTTGTTACGTCCATGTTATTGTAAAAAAATTGTGACGATTTTGAACGTCACTCGGCTACGACGATTTGGAATTCGTCACCCAGCAATGGGTCCGAACGGGTTGATCTTGTAGGACGTTATTTTGTATTTTATGACTATTTTAATCGTCACTCATGCGCGACGTGTGGTATGTGTCACATGAGACATATGTTTTTTGGGACCTGTCTGAATGGTTTTGGCGTTCATGGGTGACTTTGGGTGATGAAATTAATGTTTTGTCATGAAAAGTCACTTTAGGTGACAAAATTTGGTTTGACACCCAAAATTTTGTCAACTAAAGCTATATTTCTTGTAGTGTTGTTGATTCTTTTTCTACAGATAATAGATGTAAGATATAATGATGTATGAAACATTTGTCATAGGGGAATGTTTGATGGTGTTCGATGCACGCATGGCTTTTATGTAACTAATCTGATCTCGTTATACTGTTGTCCTTTGCTCTGAACTTGCAATGAGTTTGTGTATTCTTGGTTACTTTACTATGCCGCTTGCTGGGTGGAAACTTTATGCTTTGAAACTCTTGTAACATAAACTAGGTTTGGTGTAATTGAGCCCTTTTGGGAATATATTACTGATACATATCAAGAAAAAAAAAAATTAAACAAATTATCCGGATAATTTGTTTGGATCTCAACAAGATAGTGAAATTTGAGTGAGGAATTGAATGTGTGATTTTGGCTAGTCTGGCTGTTAATTTGTCAACTGAGTATATATTTGGTTCGAACTCTATCGCTATTGTTCACGGTGGCCTAATCAAATTCAATGTCATTAATATTTGAGAAGTTTTATAAACCAAATTCCAGTGGAAGTTTTGCAACGTGAAAGCACACAACTTGCGGAATACATATGGCATCCGGACGTATTATTTTTTCATGTATGAACGCTTAGTGGGGGTCCGAATGATTGAGCGTTCGTGACGATTTTCAATTTGTCATATATTGATGATTATTATTCTCAGTGATTTCATTCGGACGTTGTATATTTACGTCCGACATTATTGTAAAAAAATTGTGACGATTATGAACGTCACTCGGTTAGGACGATTTGGAATTCGTCACCCAGCAATGGGTCCGAATGGGTTGATCTTGGGACGTATTTTGTATTTTTGACTATTTTAATCGTCACTCATGCGCGACGTGTGGTATGTGTCACATGAGACATATGTTCGAAGGTTTTGGGACTGTTGAACGTTTGGCGTTCAATTTGGGTATGAAATTAATGTTTTGTAGGAAAGGTCACTTTAGGTGACAAAATTTGGTTTGACACCCAAAACTTTGTTGCTAAAGCTATATTTCTTGTAGTGTTGTTGATTCTTTTTCTACAGATAATAGATATAAATATAATGATGTATGAAACATTGTCATAGGGGAATGTTTGATGGTGTTCGATGCACGCATGGTTTTATGTAACTAATCTGATCTCGTTATACTGTTGTCCTTTGCTCTGAACTTGCAATGAGTATGTGTATTCTTGGTTAATTACTATAGCCCCTTGCTGGGTGGGACAACTGTTATGCTTTGACAACTCTTGTAACATAAACCTAGGTTGGTGTATATGAGCCCTTTTGGGAATATATACTGATAGCATTATCAAAAAAAAAAAAAAAAAAAACAATTTTATCCGGATAATTTTTTACCATTATATTTTACTATGGATAAATTTATCATTTCACTTAATCAAAATGTCAATTTTCATCCAAATTAACAACGGAGTATACAAGGGTGGTAATTGAAATTGGGGTTTAAGATTTTTTCTAGAAAATTCAGGTTTTTTATTGTAGTAGATGGAATTATTTTTTTATAGCCGATCCTAGAAGTCGAAAAATTATTATTTTTTCAATATTTCATGCTAGATATCTGCAGGAGTATTGAGTTAAAATTTCGTAATTTTTGGAGATGTATTGATATGGTTTTGAAAATCCGGAAGTTAGGCTTAGAGAAATCGGAATTGCTGAGAAAAATCCTGTGATACAGATTGAAGTTTTAAACCGGATGACATAGCTAGGCTTCACATTTCAACATGAAATTTTATGAGAATATTTATAACACATAAATGAGTCTGTGGTATAAATTTCGTGATTTTTGGATATCGGAATAGATCTTTATAAATTTTGGAAGTGATGAGTACCGAATTATTCAGGGTATAGTTTGACTCCTTGAACAGAGGTGAATTTTGATTTTGTTGACTGAGTTGTACAAGAATCTGGATATGAAATTTTACAGGTGCATAGCTAACATCTTAGGAAAGAACATATTTTAATTTGGGGAGTTTAGGGAAAATCTAGATCTGTAATTTATATTTTAGAATCTGACCAGTGAATTTTAAATTAATCCTATCGGCAGATTTAGAGTTTCATTTGTGTTGCCGTTTGAGCGTATTATAATGCGTTAAATTTTGTATTGATAGGTGCTAAGTCAAAGGCTTATTTGCTTGAAGATCCAGGTAAGCGGGATTATTATGCTAGATTTTCCTAAAAGACCGAGGTGATATTTGAGAAATTGCATGATTTATTGAAAATCCTCAAAGTTTTATGTGCATTACATTTTGAAAAGAGAAAGATGCATTGGTACCAATTGCAACCCATTGAGTGCACCCATTCTGGAAACAGAGTGATTTATTTTGTAGATTCTTACTGAGTGCACACTTAGACATGGCCAAACCTTAGTAAGGAAGAATTCTACCCATAGTATTGACTTAGTTTTGCTGATCCCAAACTAGGTAGCAATTGCACAACCCTGTCCCAGGAGTAAACGTGACCCACAATTATTGGCAAAAAGATTTTTCATAGTATTATGTTATATAGATAAAATTTTTTTGATTTTCTATAGTATTATGTTATATATATATATAATATATGTTATTGATAAAGATGTTTTATTGAAATTGCCAAAAGCAGCTTTCAACAGTTTATAAAGATTTAAATATTTAGTCTCTTACTATTACAGTGTGGCTCATGGGATACACATTAGCATAATGATCTTGCTTACTAAGTTGTCAAACTCACCCACTATTATTTTTTTTATTTTCAGATGTTGATTAGGAGCGTGTCGATAGCCAGGATACGATGGCACGTAAGCTGGTAGCTGAGAGGTTATTAGAATAAATGTTTGACTCTAGTTTGAGTTTAATCATATTTAGATTTGTCTTTGCATTTTGAAAGAGTTTTTAAGTTTTATTAACAGAGATTTATTGAATTTTTAAATAAAGTTTATTCCGTATTTTTTTAGATATTTTTTTAAATCAAAAGACTTATTGTTTAATGTTAGTAAGTCACCTTCTAGCCTTTGAGGTTTGGGGTGTGACAAAGAGTGCCAAGCCAAAATCTGAGCTGTAATGCAAATTAATCACCGCAAGAAACGTTACGAAATCACAAGCAATATTATATTAGTGGATTATCAAACTAATTGAGGTTTATTACAAAACACAACATCGAACCTATTAAACATCTTGGCAATTCATATAATTAAAATACACGACATTTATAAAGTTTCAACATAATGAAAGCTGAAAAACACACCATATCCACTTATTGGCCTTATTTATAAAGTACCCTTCGAAAAACACACAAAACAAGATTTGACGACATAATTAGAAGCAAAACACACTACATGATAAATCTGCTCCTTTTTGGCCATGCATATTGTGGATATATAACATAAGCTTGATCCACTCCCCAAGCTGATCTAAAGTTATCCCCATTGTTGAGCAGCTGCATGCACAGCAATAAGAAATATTACAGCACGTCAGAAGCTAGTTAGAGGAATGTATTAATGTTAATATAATCAAATGATAGAAACTAACAGCCACAGGCCCTCGTATTAAGCAAGCAATTATAGTTTGCTAGCGTCATTTATGGCTAGCAAGATTCTAAATGCATATGTTGCATTAATGGATTTAATTAAGCAATTGGAACCATACAAACCTAGTCTTGACAGACTCCAATTGTTGTCGAAGCCCACATGCCATGCAAAGTAACCAATCAACTCCTGCTGCTTCTCCTTGGCCTTTTCGAATCTTGTTAGTGATAGCCCTCCTATCATCAAAACTAATCCAAGTCGTCTTGTCATAGACGTAGTTTGTTTGAGTAACGGTATCGAAAACTGTCGTGGCAGTTCTCTGGGCTGCGAAGGTGGCGATTTGGTTATAACCTATCAACCCATCTGGCTGCAAGTTAGCTGGAGCTCCACTAGCCGGTGCAGAGACTTGGTTGTTATTTTCATTTACCAGCACCCATGCGTACCCAAAAAAGGGAAGCCCCAGGACAATCTTTATTTTATTGTTCCTAGCTTCCGCTATCCAAGCATTGATCCCAGACTCCCCGCTTGGCTCTTGTCCTCTAGTGGTCCATGCAGCATGTGCTCTAGTCTGATTCGGCGAGTTACTTGGGGTATGGTAGCCATAGGCCAATAGATTGATCCAGTCCAAGCGAAGACAAATGACACTAACCGGATATCGGTAGAG
Organism: Morella rubra; assembly: GCA_003952965.2. NCBI lineage: Eukaryota > Viridiplantae > Streptophyta > Magnoliopsida > Fagales > Myricaceae > Morella > Morella rubra. The sequence continues at coordinate 252,634 of CM025853.1, read as the reverse complement.
TCCCAGTGGCGAGTAAAACACCTGCGCTGTCAAAAGCAATGGCTCATTGCCGGATCCATCAGCCTCGTCAGTAATGGCATTACGCCATTCATTGAGGAGTGTGCCAAGGTCATTACTTTCCTGGTTTGTGGAGGGATAGAGCCAGCAGAGGTCAAGGCCATGGAAGTTGTTGGTTCTGGCGAGCTGTATGGAGGAACTTATGAATGCTGCACGGTTGCTTCTTTGGTTCGCCATTTGAGCGAAGGTAGAAGGATCCGAGTCCGGTCCACCGATAGATAAAAGGGTCTTAACATTGGAGTTCCTTCTCTGCACGGTTTGGGTGAAAGTTAAGAAATGACGAGATATAGTGGCACTTGTAGCAGGAAAATTGACCTGGTAGGTAAGGGGGTCAAGATCGGCAAAGGCACAAAAGAGATGGGTGAAGTGGCTGGAATCTATGCTAGCAACCGAGAATCCACTGGTGGAAGACCAGTATCCGGCTTTCACGGCAGTCATGATAGATGTTGTAGGGAAAGCGAGGCAAGATGCAGTACTCTGATTTCTTGCAAGTAATGAGATATAGTTCCTAGGAGGCTTGGATGCCTCGAGGATAGGAGGTGTACCAATATATAGATCCTTTCCCCCACATACACTCAAATATCTGCCCATTAATTAATTAAGCTTGTTCAAACTGCACCCATCCACTGATTACCATCTGTTAGATCACGACAAATCTGTGGTTGTTGTGCTTATAAGTGACTCTTTGGGGCAATGCCATGTCGACATAGATCATGAGCTGGATAACAACAACAAAAAATAAGCATGTTAGTCAATTGATTACGGCCTAAATTTCATATTCGGTTTAATCATGATTGATTAAAAAAAAAACATTTCAATTTGATCAAAATGCTCAAGTCATCACTTTTTCATATGTAAATACGGACTACACTATAGCTGGTACCTACCGCGTGTTTAATGCATGAACAAAGAAGCTGCTGATTAACCCAGTTACAAGATCGACTTTGTTATTTAACAAATAATATTGGCGAACAAATTGCATGCCACTTGCAATAATGCCCAATTACCTTAAATATGTGCACTGGAATATGTTATAAGATGCATGGATCCAATATTGGTTGTGATGGAAGCCTTGATGTCTTTGAGTTGGTTGCCATCAATCAGCTATAAGTTAGATAAAGAGGTAATTTATGATGATGGGATCGTAGTCTATTAACTAGCGGACAACTATGAGTTTGTTGGCTTCATCCTTTTTTTTTTTTTAGTCGTTTTAATGGGTAAGATTTTCTTAGTTGAAAACAATTGTTATGAATTAGAGGTCTATCTTTCCCACTAATGAAAACGAGGAACAGAGTAAAAAATGACCATCTATTATATCTGGAATAATTGCAGCACATGCAATAGCAGTATCGATATTTCGTGGCAAAAACAGAAGAGCTGATCATGTTTTATGAAATAATGACGGCAGTGATGGAGAATTAATACACTTACCAATTATTCAAAAGAAAAATTATGTATTCTCAATATTTCAGTGTTTCTTGCAAATATATACCGACTAAATTAGCTAGCTGCGTGTTTGATGCATTCAAAAATATTGTCCAAAAACAATTGCATGCAGTATCTGGTAATGCCGTATTACCTTAAATATGTGTACTGCAAAATCTAAGGTAGATCCCCTGGTTAGCTATTAACTTGTGGACAACTTTGAGTTGGTTGGCTGGCTCCATCAGATTTCTAATCTTTATTTCTTTTTAATAAGTAAGAGAGATGTTCTTCCTAATTGTTAATCAAGCACTCCATTGCACAATGGCACGGTTCATATATCTTATTTAGAATAATTGAATTAGTATCTTGATTGCAGAAATTAGACACGCACTTAAGACAAATTTGAGGTTGTTGGGTTCAAAACTTCAATCGAATCTTCAATATTTGCATGTGAGCTCCCATCTCTTTCTGCAGATCATTTATTTTTTATTGTATTATGGTATGAAATTTTTTTATTAGCCCTATTATTGCTATAACATACTGAGTCAAGTAATACTAAGGGACGAATCGTTAACAAATAAAGTTTGGCCGCCAAAAGATTCCCTACACCTCGTAATTATAAATGTCAAATCATGAGCTCAAATTAATTTGTTTATTAGGGCTAGCTATTATTGTTATAGGAGACTAATTAAGTCAATAAATAGTAAGGGACGAAGACTTCATGATTAACAATCAATTAAGATTGGCAAAATGAGATCCCACACCTTGTAATGTCAATGTATGATATTAAATTTGTTTATGACTATCAATTAGGTAGCTTCATATATAATGAAGGACTGTCGGACTTATTAACAAGTGGACAGCATATTGTTTGCTGGCTTGTTCTAATTTCTAATATTTTTTCTTTTCTTAGGAATACGTGAAAAAAAAGTTAATGGAAATTTATAATAGAAACATAATGTGGAGAAGAGAGGAGAAAGAGTAAGAAGAGACAAACATATTAGTGGTTTAATCTAGAAGACCTACATCCACAGTAAAAGTCTTCTATGACTTTATTTTGTATTATGAGTTTATACAGCTTATAAGTTGAAGGCCTCTCTTTATAGAGAAGATAATAGGAAAGTATATTTATATATTTAAACTTGAATCATTTAGATTTTGACAATATTTCATATTAAAACTAAATCTCTTATATCAAGATAATATCATATCAAATCTTATAGATTGATTATGATATTATCTCTAACAACTTAGTAGGAAAAATAATTGTTATGAAAACTGTCTGTACAAAGTTTGAGCATAGCCCAGGTACAAGAAAAGAAGCAAGAGAAGAGAACCACCCACACTTGGGTGATTCATCATCTTACTAGTATAACAAAAACCAACAGAAGTAACTCTGCTCCATTACCAAACATCTACACATGCTTAAATTCTAAAAGAAAATTCATCTGAGAGGTGTCATTTCTCTACCAGCTTTCTATTTGCAATAGTCACCTTCATTCCTCTAACGATGGACAATCTCGCAGCAACTGCTACGCTTATATCCAAAAAAACATGGACAAGTCTCTCTCCTATTTGCTGAGAAAATCTGACTTTTACGCTTCTTCCATATATAATATATTGTTGTCATAAACATCACTCGGAGTGTTTACTACGGAGTTGTGCTATATCTACAAGAATGATTGTTAGGGTATTTTTGCGTTGGCATCATTCTATGTCAAAATATGTTGTGATCGAGTTGTAATTTGGTCCCTGCATTTGTTCAAAAGTTAAAGTTGATGGTCTGTCCAAAGTCATCACGTTTAATTAGCGTTCAACAAGCACTCGAGCGGCCTTGGAAAAATTCTATCACGTGCAATCGGCGCTCAACAAGTGCTCGAGAGCCCAGTTATAATTTCAGACAAAAACATAGCGCTCGACCAGCGCTCGAGTGACTTTCGACGAATTTCAAAATTTACTGAATTTTTGGACTTTCCTTGTGAAACCAAGGGAAACCCTACTAGGTTTCGAGTGAGGCCATCCAGAACCTGATTGAGGCTTCTATTGAGAATATTTGCGCCTCCTTGCTTGAGAGAAAAATCCCAGAAGATTTGTGCTTCAAGATTGATGAGTTTTTCCTCTATTCTTCTATCAAATATCTTTGTAACCTTCACGGTGTTGAAGGCGTGCGAACAAGAGTGTTCGGTGAAGAATCCATAAGAAGAACCTCAAAGATTTGAGGGAAATGCCGCACGGAGCGGGTCTAAGTAGAGAGGCTTAGATTATTACATCAGAGTTGTCAGAGTCAAGCAACTATGGTTGCCCATGTCTGAATCACTATTTGTAAGGTTTTCTTCTTAGTAGATTTCAGGTGGCTGCTAGCCCGGAGTGATTTTTCCTTTGAATGGTATTTCAAAGATTTTCCACTTCGTCATCAAATCTCTTGTTTCCTTGTGCGTTTGTTTAATTTCTTTACAAGTTGATTTATTGCTTTGATGATTGTGTTGGTTGATTGATATATTTAGATTGATTAATTTTAGAACTTGTTTTAAAATTGGTATTGAATCATTAACTTTTAGATTTCACATAGCCACCCCCTCTAGGTGCATTAGGATCTAAACTAGGTTTTTCAATGATGTTGTCAAAAAGAGTTTTCACGATGAATAGAATATGGGCAAGAATCCGGTCATTAACAGGGAAACTCAATATGTCATGGCAGAATATGTGATTGAGCAGGCCCATACGGTGATTAGGTTAGGGCTCATTTTAATGCTTTAGTTAAAAAGATATTTAACTCATGCCAATGGTTACTATAATCGGGAAAAATTACAAATTACTCATTAGGTTTTAATTGTTTTTTTAAAAGTTCACTGGGCTTTTAAAAAAAACAAAAAACGTCATTGAATTTGTCAATTTGGTATGAAATCTCATTCCACCCAACCTCATTAGACTCATTTAACGGAAAATTCATCCCACTCAATCGCAACATGACACGTGTCATAAAACAAATAAACATATATTATTGCAAAAATTTCATAAAAAAAAATGTGCCCAGTTAGCTGCAAATTGTCTATTATGCTGTCTTTTATGGTATTTTGTTTTCTGAGACGTTCTAAGCGTATATGCGTGCGCTCACCCCGTTCACCGGGATTTCACCTCACTTTTTCTAGCCAATGGGCTTGGCCCTTTTTTGGTTGAATTGGATTTCTATTTATGAACTAATTCCTCCACCCTCAAAAGAGTTGGTCAAGGGCAAAAATGTCTATAACACTGATCTTATCAAGAAAAATAAAAAAGATATACATTGTTTTTCAAATTATTTAAAAACAAAGCCATGTACAACTTGTCATTCTTTTATTAGAAGCAAACAATAAGAAATCCAATTCACACTACATATATGTCTTTATTGGTCATGCATATTGTCGATTAAGCTTTCCCCTCCTGCAAGCTCTACAGTACTTCCCATTCTTGAGCAGCTGCACAGCAGTAAAAAAAATATTACGGGGTAAATTAAATACCTGATTATTAATTAATTAAGTTCCAACTGCTCCAATCGTAATTACTAATTTAATTACATGATCACGACAAATTTGTGGTTGGTGTACTGATACCGGGATTAACCGGGGAGAAGCGCGAAACACTCGGAACAAGAAAGACCTTGGAGATAATAATGGGGACCTCGGGATGTTTGTAGGAACATCGGGAAACACTCTGGGATGTCGGAATATTATGGGGGTATCTCGGAATGTTTGTAGGAATGTCGGGAAAACACTCAGAAACACACTAACTCAGACACTCGGATAGATAAGCTCACCCCAAGTAGAACACAAAGGGATACAGAAATCACCACCCAATGTAATCCAACACAGGATACAGAGCAAGAAACTCGCCACCTATCGGAATCCACCGAAGGATAAGAGTTGTTAGAAGAAATCCTTCTTCAAAGTAGCCTAAGGCTCAAGGTGTATAAACACCTAAAAATCTCTTCTTTTTTTTTTTCCGCTACTAGATAGGGGTTTAAGTAGTAAAACTTGGAACAACCCTCCAAGCATGAATAAATGCCAAATACATCTTCTTAGGGAACATAAAAGACTCTTAGGGAAATGAAAATACACTTTGAAAATCCAAAAGAACAAGCTAAAAATAGCAAACTCGTCCAAATTCACTAGACCTCGAATTAACTGCCAGCCTGACCTTATTGGAGTAATTTATTCATAACTTCATCTAGAAAACTCCAAATTGTACGTTGTTTGATGCATTAGAAACTAGACTCGTAGATATTTCCAACAAGCCTTAATTCAAACAGAAACCCTTCGTAAGTCATTCCAGACTTTAATTTTAATCTCAACCTTTCTGTGCTAACCACACCTGTGCCATGTACGTGTGTATATATATATATTGATATTCTTTGGGGCAATGCCTAGACTTTGATAATTGTGGAATAACATTAATAAAGAAATAAGCATGTTAGTGAATTGATTACGGCCAAATTTCTTTTGCGGTTAATCGATTTGATAGATATCCATCATGTTAAGGAATTAGTTGGTTTGCTTCAACTAGATTTTTTTTTTATTGAGTAAGATAGATATTTATTTTTCGTGTCACTTACAATGTGCATTTACAAAGACGGCTGAACCCAGTTAGAAGACTTTCTAGATAGTCAATTAATTAGTTTGAATTTCTTTCCATTGGCTGTAATGGAATAGTGGACTTCATGATTAACTAGTGGACAACTTTAAGTTGGTTAGATTGGCCGTCATATTAACTTTTAACATTTTATCCTAATCTTTTCTTTTGCTAATTAGATAGTCTAAATAAATATTAATCATAATGGAGACGTGGAATTTCTCAGAGGAACGAAGTCTAAAACGACAACTGTAACTACTTTTGCCCGTGCTTGTTCGGGAAGCTTGATGCTATGGATGTTTAATGTGGCCCTTGAGGTAAACTGTGTATTTTTACATTCAATGATATACTTACTAACTTACCCAAAAAAAAAATCTATAATAACTAGTACTATTCTCATTGTTGAAGGGACGAAGGAAATCTAAAATAAGTGATATTAATAAATGTGAAAGTAGACCATAACTAATTAATGCGAAAGATACATAGAAAATACTAAAAAATGAAAAAAAAAAGTGGAAGAAGGGAACCATGCGACCGTCAATGTATTACATGGTAAAATCAATTTCGTCATTGAAACCCGTGCGAACATCTCTAATACAAGTTCGCATAGAGTGAATTTCTGTGTCAAAATGTAAATTTTGTCAGCAGATATATCGTCTGCACGCTAATAAACCACGTGCGAATGCTTATTGTTTTTATCTTGAGAAAAAGAAATTGCCACGAATATATTGTGCAAACGGCTCTCAAACGTGCAAACGTTGCTTAAATATGGACATGAGGATGATGGAATTTTGTTTGAACATTATGCAATGGTAACATGTGTGGACGTTTATTTATTGCGTGCAGAAGTCTGAACGTTATTAATGAGTCCGGAAAATTCTAATTTATAATACGAAATCTTCAAATTTAATTGATTTAATTATGCATTTAAAATTAAATTAGACATGAATATGAAGACAGTATGATAAAATTAATAATGGTCTACAAAAATCTAACTGATATATTAGTAAATAAAATACATAATTGAAATCAAGTACAAGTTGGAGACAAATGAAAAAGCATAATTAATATAGAATATCAAACATAGAAATACCAAATGAAAAACATAATCATAAAGTTTAGTACAAGCTGGAGACTAACAAAACATAAGTAAATAATAGCGAAAATACATAAGCCGGAGACTAGTCTGTATCACAAACTAGAGTAACAAAGCATAAGTCAGAGACTAGTCTGAATCACGACGACGAGATGGCTCCTCGAGATCTTGTCCAATGGTCATGAACATGCACCAACTGCTCCTCCATAATATCCACTTGTTTGTGAGACCGTATATGGAATGGTACTGAGAGATTGGTACAACTGGGACACGGCTGTACACAAATCAGTTTTTGCCGCATAACAATCATCTCCTCCCTCAAACCCTCCTTTGTCAAACTAAAATTATTCTCTAGAGTGGTCAAGCGAGTATGGAAACCCATGCACAACATATGCGTCGTCTCCACCATTGTCCAGATACTTTCCCTCAGCTCCACTACCATAGCATCCGCCCAAGCTGGTCGCTCTATATGTTCCTTGGCCTTGATGATACTTTTTCTAGACGATCTATTGCCAACCTAACAAAAACCATCCGAACGTCAACAAAACCGATCAATGAGCAGAACATTTATGTACATTACGACAACTAAAATGTGTGGTAATTTCCAAACGGTCTAAGGGCTACTAAATGCAAGAAAAAATAAATATTAAATAAACTTCATGCATCACAGTCCGGACAGATTAACAACCGTCCGCACTTCCAAAATAAAAAAGATGTCGTTCGTGAAGCTACGTCCATATGCCCTGAAGAACGTCCCAACAGCTATAGTAAACGTCCGGACTGCGATTGTCAAAGAACAAATCCTTCGACAATCGCCCACCTACAGACACATTTTAATCCTAAAAACAGCCGTTTTACATCACTATTTTGTCATCCAATTAACACCAAACATGTTTCTAAGCTATCCAATGCATTAAACAATAAAAAATCAAGCAAAACAATACATTTTTACTCAAAACCCATGAGAACCATAAAATATCGTACCTCTCAAAGCTTCCAAATCACACAATCATTCCAAATCGCTCAAAGATGCACCCTCTACACTGACTTCCTACAATACAACAACCATTGAAGTTGTTAGATGCATTGAAACAACCTTTAGAATCGAAAAAGCACCAAAATTTGAAATTAAGCCGAAAATCATAAACTGTAAATAATTCAAGAAAGATGTGCTTCAATCCACTCAAAGCTTGAGCAATCTATGCCTAAACCTCCTCCTCAACCATTCAAATGACTCTTCAAGAAGATACTAGCGCTAGGACAAAGTGGAGAGGATTTTAGGTGTTTTCAAGAGAGTTGCCAAATGAACATCAGTTTCTGGGTTTCGCCCTCTTATTCTGTAAAAAAATGTCCGGACAGTTATAAGTGATGGTCGGATGCTGTCCCCTAAAATTTTGGAGCGAAAATTACTGCCAACAATTTCGTAGTCATTTGGACTGTTATCCATAATTTCGACGACGTCCGGATGTTTACAAATTAAATCCAATAAATTGTTTGTACCAACCAATGACACCGTTTTACATCCAACTCAACGATGTCGTATTAGACAATTCACGTCCGCACAAGGCAGCCAACCACGCAGACGACTCATTTCGAAGGCACGATACCATTTTTCGTTGAATATATGACATCGTTAAAGCAACAACAACCGTCCGACCGATTAAATAGACGTTCAAATGCTACATATCTACCTAAATTATGTTAAACATGTACTTTTATTAATTACATATATATGTATATATATGGTAGAAGATTACTTTGATCCATGCTTCAGTATAATCATAATAGCTGAAGGGAATGGAATATCCTGGGAGATTTCGCAATTCATAAGGGTGTGAATCCCATTAATCGCAAGACAGGATTTTGACTATGAATAACTTGTGAAAAATGACTTTCTTTTGGGATGGATCAAACCGATCAAGAATGGGACCAACTTTTACCAAACTAGTGCTGACTAGAATAGCTTTGTAAAAACTAATTACTTGGAAGGATGATCTGGGATGAAATGTCATTTGGGTGGCAAATAAGCTTGAACCAGATCAATAATTTTCATTTTTTGAAGTAGTTCTTTATCTTGCTGACTGCCATGGAAAGTTGTTACTTGATGAGGATCAAGCAAATGATCATGGCATGGCTCGATATGGAATATTTGAATTAAGTATGGTTTACATAAAAACACAAAAGTGTTTTTGGAAATGTAAGGAACTTTACTTTGTAGTCTCTTTTTCGGGGACTGGGCCGCATGTGGTAGTCTTAACGGAGACTGGGCCGTATTTTGCTTGTGCTTCAACACCTTTTGTTGACAGATTGGAAGTACTCGCAATTTTACCACTTGGATTGGTTCTCATCGTCTGAGGCCGAGGACATGCTAATGGTGATTTCTCCCTTGCTTTTGGGTCTGTTGGGACATGATCCACTATTTCTATAGAGTTAGCACTCTGAGTTTCTTCCATTGGAGAAATTTGGATATCTTCATCAACATAGCTATTAACAGGATAAACTATTTCTGTTGCACTCCCATCAAATACCACTACATAAAACTGAGAATTCCCTTTATATCTGAAAACTAGGAAGTGCCCCTACTTTATAGAACAAAACTCGACGAATTCTCGCCAACCCTTATCTAACCAGACCTCACCGTCGCGTTTCATCAATTTTACTCTCCATTTTGTTGCAGTTGGAAGATTCAGAAATGTCATATTTGACAGCCCTTCTCCATATTTTCTTACAAACTTTGTTGGAATCCTCTGTAACATATTCATTGTTAGAATTGCAGAACAACCAGAAAACTCAGTAGCATAACACATACACATACGTAATCATGTTTTGAAACCGCCAAACAGTACTATTTCTCAAGAGGCCCACAAAAACATCACGAAGGAAAGATTATTCTTTTTGGAAGGTACAAACTAGAGAGATCAGTCCTAATTTGTGTCATTTGCCTCTACGGAAGTGTTCAATCTTTGGCGTGTCCTAGAAACACCATAAAACGCACTGCAAACTGTAGTGCAAAGTTTGGCTTCAACTCCGAGTTCATTAAAATGCTTTTTTCTCAACTGAAAAATCTGAGAGGACTTCTTCTCTGTTGCCTCTTTTTGGTTTTTGTTACATCGTCTTCCATAATGCCAGTATCATGCATTATATACTATCAAGCAAGAAAAAAAAATTTAATAGTTTTGAAATAAAGCAAAACTTCACAAAACGTCACGAGATGATTTGGAATTCACTGTGTAAATTAGATCTTTCCTTCGTAGGGCTATTGAGGATATTGCATAATTCTCCATGTCTCAAGGCCCTGACTTTTGCTCATGTAACTTTACTTGCACATTAATAATGTGCGCCATGATGTATGTATTCCCATCTTAGTGCCAGATTTACCATTATGGCTATAACAATTAACTTGCAATGAGAATCCGGGGTATCTGTTCCTCCCCATTTGGGGACAATGTTGATGGGATACTGGACCCAATGCCTCCATGATTCTTCATGTCGCACCTCAAGTTCATCGAACTTCTCGGTTATGAGAGAGATGAGCAACATGGGTGCTGTTAGGGAATATTTTTAGTTGGCTATACTTCATATATAATTTAGTTTATTTCCTGAGATATTAAGGTGTTTCGAAGCTTCTATGAAGAATTGAAGATAGCAGTAAAAACTGAGTTTTTACCCAGAAATGTCAAGTTAGCTGGAAGTCAGACGCAAGTTAGACAGAAGCGAGATTTGGGGCACTGTAGCAACAGAATTTGGTTACTCTGTTTCTAACTAAATTGGTGACGTCATGAAAGACCCAAAAAGCATTGAACCTTCCACTTTAACTGTGAGTCACCCTTAGCTTATAAACCCTTTATTCCATTACGAAAGGAAGTTAAGAAAAATCCAGAAAAATGTGCTTTCAATGTGAATCTCTCTCTTGATCTTTCTGCCCCTTTTCTAAGCCTTCGTGTGTATGAACTGAGAATGGAGCCTTGAAGATAAAACCCTCTCTTTAGGATTCTTAGTTAAATAGATTGATCACCTTGGTTATTTCCCAAAAGAGATTCAAGACTTTTGGAGGTTGCTGAAATCTTGAAGGTCCAAGTGCCAAGTTCGTGCGTTTGCGGTTGTTGCAAGTTCGCAATGGAGGACGGCAAGGTATGAATAGCTAGGTAAAGGTAGTTAGCTTTTTGAATGGATGAGAGGTTCTCAATCCCTGCATTGGAGCAGATCCGAATGGTGTAGTTCGGGTAAGAAAACAAGTGTGTTAGACTAGGATATTGGGTATTCTTGAGTCTATGGATCACCTTGTATTTCGAGTTTGAAAAGCTAGTGAAATCGTTACCTGGCCTACGGCCCGGAGAGTTTTTTCTCTTGGAATTTGTTTCCAAGAGATTTTCTCTTCGTAACCAAAAGATTTGTGTCTTTTTGTGGTGATTGATCTGTTAATATTGTTCTTGATTAAAGTATTAATAATTGTGAACTACAAGCTGAATTTTCAATGTTCTTGGTTTTAGAATCTTGGATATAGTTTCGAAATTAATTGATTTACAGTGTGTTTGATTATTTACATTGCTGTTAACGTGTGTTGAAAAATTATGATCAGTTCTTGTGTAGCCTGTGCAGAAAAAGTCTTATTAAATTTAAATAGTTTGAAAGATTAAGTTGCAGAACCTATTCACCCCCCTCTAGGTTCGTTGGTATTGTATTGAGTCTTAAATCATTCCGTTCAATTGGTATCAGAGCAGATCTCGATTCTTTAGACTCAAATTAGTAGAGATGGATAGGAGCCATTCTCTAAGTGTTCCACCATTTTTCGATGGATCAAACTATGCTTATTGGAAAGTTAGGATGCGAGCATTCCTAAAATCCATAGACGAGAGAGTTTGGACAGTAGTGACTAATGGATGGGAAAAACCAACTGTTACGGTAAATGAGGTCACTAGTGAAAAGAGTTCACATCTTTGGAGTTCGGGTGAAAGAGAGACAGCAGGCTGGAATAATAAGGGATTAAATGCCATATTTACTAGTGTGTCAGCTGAGGAGTTTATAAGAATTTCAAATTGTGAAACGGCAAAAGAAGCTTGGGACATTCTTTGTACAACCCATAAAGAAACCAAGGCTGTTAGAGACTCAAAATTATAGATGATTATTTCTAAGTTTGAAGAACTTAGAATGAAAGAGGATGAGTGCTTTGATGACTTTTATGGGAAACTCACCAACTTGGTAAATTCGAGTTTTAGCCTAGGCGAGAAGATGGCTGAATCCAAAGTAGTTCGTAAAGTCTTAAGGTCATTACCGAAGAGATTTAGCCTAAGGTGACTGCTATTGAAGAGAGCAAAATATTGGATTCCATCAAACTAGATGAACTTGTAGGATCTCTTCAGACCTACGAAATGACTCTTCCTGCAACAAAGAAAGGAAAATCCATTGCATTGAACTCAATAGAAGAGGATTCCGAATCTGAAGATGATATGTTTGATGAAGAAGACATGGCCTTGTTTGTTAAAAAATTTAGGAAAGCATTTAAGTTTAAGAAGGGCAGAAACTGGAAAGGCCAAAAATCGAATTTGAAAGCTACTAAGAAACCAAGCTGGAAGAGTGATGAGCAGAGGGATAAATCTGAAAAGAAAGAGTTCAACACGGGTGCAAAGGCTTTGGGCACTTTAAAGCTGAATGTCCTACTTACTTGAAATCGAAAGGAAAGAATGCTATGAAGACAACACTTTCAGATTCTGACATAGAGTCAAATTCCTCAGATGCAGAAACTTTGAATAATGATAAGGTAAATTTTCTTGCATTTACATCTTCTATTAAAACTGATGAGTTTACTGATTTTGATGATGCAGAAGAAATTATCACGGAGGATGTTGATGAGATTGAGGGCTTAAAAGAATCTTATCAAGAGTTATATGAGGAAAGTATTAAAATTAAGAAAAAAATGTCTTAACTCTTAAGAAAATAGTTCTTGTTGAAAAAGAAAGAGATGAACTAGCTAAAAAGTTAGTAGAGAAAAATAATATGATTCAAGAACTTATGACTATGAACACTTCTCTAGAAGATCTAGCATCTAAACTATCAAAGGAGCTGGACCTAGCTAATGAACAGCTTAAGAAATTTTCATGTGGTACCAGCAAACTTAATAAAATGCTAAGTATAGGACAATCGGATGGAAATAAAAGAGGATTAGTTTTGATCATACTACAGCAGCACCTACATCTTCAAACAAGGTAGTTTTTGTGCCATCTACTCAAAAAATGGAAGGTAAACAAGGTAGTCACTTCTAAAGCTCTTGTTTTGTTTAAATCTAAATTTTTCAGATTTATTCCTAAGTGTTTTCATTGTGGTAAAGTTGGTCATACTAAGCCTAAATGTTTTGATCTCTTGAGAAATGGAAAAAGACATGTTTCTTCATTTTCAAATAATATATCTAAGTCTGAATTTGATAAGTTGTTGAGTCAAGTAAGCATGTTATCTAAACAAATTCAGATTATAAATCAAAATCTAAGTCCTGCTATTAATCAAAAATTAGTTTGGAAAAAGAAGGACATAACTTCAAGTAATGCAACTCACATTGCCTTTTAGGCAAGAAATGTTTTGTCAATAAATTCATATGTTTTTAATCATGATTAAATAGATTGAATATACTTTAGTCTTAATTTTTTTTGTATAATTGATTTTAGTTATATTCTAATATGTCATTAAGATTAAGTTTTTAAGTCTGTGATAATTCTGTAATAGCATGGAATATTTTTTTATTTTAGTTGATAGTAGTCTGCTTAGTAGTTTTCTGGAGTTTCTTGATAAGTTGCGGGTCCTGCTATGGTGATTGTTAGTGATGAGGATATAAACGTCATTCATGAATTATTTCATCATCCAGTTTTTTATAAAATGTTCTATAGTTTATTTTGATATGTGTCTCAATATTTGTTGTATGTGTAATTATCTTCGACAATTTATTTTATTTTTTATTTCTCTGCAAATAATTTGAGGTTAGAAGTTTATGCAAAACTGTCTGGACGGATTAACAATAGTCCATACAGCCAAAACCCCAAAATGCAACCGTTTTGTGAACCTATGTCCGCACACCATGAGAACATCCGAACGGTTTGAATTGCCAAATTACCGTTAGGACGGCTACAGTAAGTGTTTGGACTGCGATTGTTGAAGAACCGATCCTTCGACAACCCATATATCCATGACCGACTTCTATCCCAAAATAACACGTTTTACATCACCATTTGCACCCAATCAACACCCAACATGTTTCTAACCTACCCAAACATTCAAAATCAAAAATCAACCAAAACAACACATTTTCACTCAAAACCCACAAAAATCATCAAATACCATACCTAAAAATGTTTCCAAATCTCACAATACTTCCAAATCCACCCAAAACTACTTCAATGTATACTTGAACCTCTTTTATCAGCCTACAGACGCTTCCTCAACAAGAAACTCGCAAAAATGACGAAATGGGGAGGATTTGAGAGTATGCCAAGTGAATGATAACTCTTTGGGTTTTGACACTTTCATTCTCTGTAAAACTTGTTCGGAAGTGTAAAAGTTACATCCGAACACCATGCATGAAAATTTTGGCACCAAAAGTTACAGCCAAGAATTTCGTCTCCCTCTGGACGGTACTCCACAGCAACACGAATCCGTTTGCTAAACTAACGACCCCGTTTTAATAGGAAAGAAACAATGCCATCTTTAAAGCAAACCGTTTGGATGGTCACAAATAAATAAAATAAATTATTTGTACATGCCAATGACACTGTTTTAAATACAACTGAACAATATCATTTTATCACTTAGCCATCCATACAGTTCATGAAATTGTGCGGACTTACTGTTTCGACTGATAGGACACCATTTTCCATTTACTAAATGTTGCCGTTTAGAGGGACAGACTGTGCAAACGGTTTTTAGAATGTCTGAACGGTCTCGTCTCATTTATTTTTAATGTGATAATGGTATTTCATTTCTTAATAACGTATTAACAGTAATTAAAAAATTATTTTTAAAAAGGTATGTAATTAATATTCTTTTTTACTTAACATATTCAAATATAAATATTAAATCATCTGATCCTAAATAACGTCCACCTCCTCGACATCAAACGCAAGGTGCCCTGAGTGCTAGTGAGAAATGTCTGCAATCCCGCCATTTGAGACTCCATATCCGTCAAATGGGTCCCCAAGTCAATGCATAACTGATGCATCGGTAAAATAGTAGTATCAACCATTACCTTTAAGTTTGTCATAAAAGCATCAGCCCAGGCTGGTTGCGCCCCGACATCATGGCGAGGCTACTACTCCTCTAGCTGCGGCTCTCCAGGAGTAAGACCCCGTGGTTGCTGCTACCGCCTAATCTGAGACTCAGAACGACTCAAAGTGGTTTGACAGATGGGACTAGACCCAGAACAATAGCCACGGGTCGTAACGTAATTTGAGAAGTGTACATGTGTTGGAACTTGATTGTTGGAGACGTGTATAACCGTTGGAATACTGGACTTAAAACTAACGGAATGACTTTTTTTGACAAAACAGAAAACCCGAGAGACTTGTGGTGATCATATTAAAAACACGGACTATTTTTAAAAAGAGTGTAAAACCTAGGGACGAAAAAGGTCTCTAACCCTTATATATATATCATGAAGGGCTACCATTTTTATTGAGCATATGTAAAGAGTTTCGCTGGTCGTATTAAGCGAAAGCTATTTTGGATATGAACTGTAGTACTACAAGTCACATTAAACATGACATGGTTAAATGGGGCTTAATCCATTCTGATATGATACACGTGGAAATCCAAATATATTATTTCGTTAGTCCAAAGCACCTCACAATGTCAATGTGTCTTGAACCTATGTATTGCTATAAGTTAGACAGAGCCGTAATTTATGATGATGGGATCGTACACTATTAACTAGTGGACAACTTTGAGTTGGTTGGCTGGCTCCATCAGATTTGTAATCTTTATCTCTTTTCTTTTTAATAAGTAAGAGGGATGTTCTTCCTAGTTAATAAAGCACTTCCTTGCACAATGGCACGGTTCATATATCTTATTTAGAATAATTGAATTAGTATCTTGATTGAAGAAATTAGACACGCACTTAAGACAAATTTGAGGTTGTTGGGTTCAAAACTTGAATTCAAAATTCAATTGCATGTACTAGATCTAGCTAACGTTATGTCCGTCATTAATAACTTGTAATTAGAAATGCCACGTGAGTTTCCATCTCTCTTTGCAGATCATTTGATCTGGGATAAGCCAATGAAATATGTAAAGACATAACATAAGTGAATAGAATAATCACATGGGATAATATATATATGGAGCCCTATTATATTTTCTATAGCATACTGATGTCAAATATATATAGTAAGGGACGGAGACTTCGTTAACCAGTAAAGATTGATCAGAAAGGATTCCCTAAACCTCGTAATGTCAACTTATGGTATGAAATTTATTCATTAATTAGCCCTATTATTGCTATACCATACTGAGTCAATTAATAGTAAGGGACGTTAACAAAAAATGATTGGCCAAAAGATTTCCTACACCTCGTAATTTCAAAACATGAGATCAAATTAATTTGTTTATTAGGGCTATTATTGTTATCGGAGATGAAGTCAATAAATAGTAAGGGACAAAACTTCATTAACAATAAAAAATTCCCAAAATGAGATCCCTATCCACCTCTTAATGTCAAAGTATGATGATATTAAATTCGTTTGTTACTATCAATTAAATAGCTTCATATATAATGAAGGCATGCCAGAGTTATTAACAAGTGGACGGCATCGAGTTTTGTTGGCTTGGTCTAATTTCTAATATTTTTTCTTTTCTTAGGAATAAGTGAAAGAAAAGATAACGGAAATACATCATTGAAACATAATGTAGAGAGGAGTGGAGAAAGAATAAGGAGAGACAAAGATACATTGGTGGTTTGGTCTAGAAGACCAACTTTCCTGTGTGAAGCCTTAAGAGTGCTGAAGGAGTTCCCAGTGTTGAAGAACAATGCCATTCATGAAGTATTCAAAAGAAGAACCTCAGAGGGTTGAATGTTAACTGCATAGAGTTGTTCTAAGTTAGATTAATTAGATTATTCCTATATGTGTTAAATTGAGAGGCGTACCTCTTGAGTATTGGACTGATAATGGCCATAATGTTGGTTAATGCATTAAAAATTGTTGTCGAAAAACATTTGCATGCAGTACCTGCTAATACCGAATATGTGTATTGCAATATCCAAGGTAGACGATCCCCTTGTTAATTAGCTATTAAATTATGGACAACTTTGAGTTGGTTGGCATGCTCCTTCAGATTTCGAATCTTTGTTTCTTTTTTGTTTTTAATAAGTAAGAGAGATATTCTTCCTAACAGGAGTCAATCACTCCATTGTACAATGGCACGGTTCACATATCTTATTTAGAATAATTGAATTAGTATCTTGATAGGAGAATTTAGACACGCACTTAAAGACAAATTTGAGGTTGTTGGGTTCAAAACTTAATCGAATCTTCAAATGCATGTGCTAGATCTAACGTTATGTCGGTAATTAATAACTTGTAATTAGAAATGCCACATCTCTTTTTGCAGATCATTCGATATGAGATAAGCTAAGTAAATATGTAAAGGCAGAACATAAGTGGATGCAATGGCATGGATAATATATATATATATATATATATTTGGCCCTATTATTGCTATACCATACTGAGTCAATTAATTGTAAGGGACGTAAGGGACTTCGTTAACAAATAAAGATTGGCCAAAAGATGCCCCACACCAGTTAATTAATTCAAAGCATGTGATCAAATTAAATTGTTTATTAGGGCTATTATTGTTATCGGGAGTCTAAGTCAATAAATAGCATGGGACAAAGACTTTATTTACAATCAAAGATTAGCAAAATGTGATCCCTACACCTCGTAATATCAAAGTATGATAATATTAAATTTGTTTATAATTACTATCATTTAAGTGGACGGCATCGAGCTTTTATTCCAATCACTCGATTACTCCTACTGATCAGGACAAATGAGGAAACAAGGATGAACCGTGTCAGAGATCCGTGTTATAATTAGACTTCCTTATTTATATTGTTGCTAGACTTCCTTATTTATATTTTGCTAGAAGATTGGGTAATCATATGTGGAGCTCTACTAGTTAGGACCCAAGAAAGACATTGATCATGTGGAGTCCGTATGGTCGATGAATTACAGGAGAGTTTCCCATCATTCACAGGGGACTCTACTTTAAGAGCAACATTTAGTGGTGTCGAGTCCCCCCTTCCATGATTGAATTGTTTAGTACTAACTTTGATGCATGCTTTAGTAACAACAAGGAATAGTACTTGCGCTACAAGAAAAAAGACTTTGGGTGACAAAAAAATTTGTCACCCAAAAGTGTTGATTCGTCAGCTGATGTTTTGGTTGACAAAACTGAGTTGTCATCCGGTTTGTCACCTAAAGCCCGATAGCCAAAGTTTTGGGTGACGATTTTGGCGTTCTGTTGTTTGAAACTGTTCAGACATTTTCTAAAACTATCCAAACGGTTTTATGCCATAGCGACGAAATTTAAAATCGTCATGCCCAGTACAATCCATCCGTTCGCATGAGCTGTGCGAACGTACTCTCCATACGTTCGGACAGCTCATGCGAATGGTTGATCCAAGGTGACGAAATGAATTTCGTCTTGTACAATCCGTGTGCATGGATATACAACATCGTTAGAACGGCCATACATAACTTCCGGACGCTTGCGAAAAGACGTTCGCTCCGTTTTTTCATTTATGATGAAATATTTATTTGTCATCCTCAAAATCCGTTCGAACTATGACGTATAACGTTCAGACACTTGTTCAATTGAACATGTTCGAATGTATCGTAGTATCGTGTGCACGTTTGCTTAATAAAAGATTGCTTGCATGCGAAAATAATCGTGTGGACAGACGAATTTAACGCGATATGTGCAAACAAATAGTTATGTGTGCGCACGTTATCAACGCCAAATAACCGTTCGGACGACCTTTGATACCGTTCGAACAGTTTTCTTTGTATTTGAATTAATTTAATTAAAATTTTAAAAATAATTTATGAATAATATAAATCGAAAGATATTCAATGCTCATAATATAATAAAATATCTACAAATATGCAATCGTTATTAAAAGTAAATAAAATATGTAATTGATAAGTACTGACAAACTAGTAAAAATATATAAGTCTACCCAAATTTTGCTTTGGGTGTCGAACGAGATTGCAGCTGTTTGATCTGCTCCACCAGTTGCTCATGCATCTGCTCCGCCATTAGTTGCATCCTCTGTTTTTGTTGTTCCACTAGGCTCCTTTGTTGCTCTTCCATCATCTTCCGATGCTCTTCGTCTTTTTTCCGTTATTGCTTTGCCATCATCTGCATCAGCTTTTCGTCTTTCTTCCGTTGCTGCTCCTCCATCATCTGTAGATGCTCTCGCATCGTTGCTCCATATCTGACCTTTGACCAAGAAGCACTTCATATTCCAATTGTCTAGCCCTCATCTCCTCAATCTGTAATCTGGCCTCCTCCAACCTCCGGACAAATCAACGGACGATGCTGATGAAGATGATCCAACAGACTGTACTAACGGCCTAAACCTCGCACGTAACCCGCTTTCGTCCCCAACACCTCAGCGAAGATCTCCACTTCGTGTATGACTTTCCCTCTGACTCGTGTGCAACTGTAACGCCTCCATTTTTTCCTACAAAATTAGAAAAGAAGATAAAAACTAGCACATATGAAACATAAATGCACACAAATGCATCATTAAAATATAACGTTACAACTTACAAAATTTTCTCGTGCATCTTCTGATGTCCACAATGCCATCCTTATTAGTATGTGTCTTTTTATAAAGCAATGCAGAAACTAATCTCATCTGATTCTTGAATTTTTCTGTATACCAAAAGAAATATAGAACATGCATATTAAAATACCTAAGTCATTTATTTAAATAATAAATAATAAAAATTTAAATTTATTACTTCTAACAACGCTCTCACGCGTTGGAAAGACCTCGCTCCCGATGTGTGTACAATCTTCAGCTTAGCTCTATTCTCCTTGTTGATTGCACTCCTCCTCTGTATTGTACATTTATAGTTGTTACCACAATTAATAATAAAATAAAATAAACATTCAGGATGGAATAAAAATGTTTAACCTGAAATTCCTCGCTTGCGAATAAATCACAAACACGAGTCCATTCTTCCTTGTTCATATTGGGATACGGGTGCTCTAACGCCTCTTTTTGGAATTGAACACCGAGTAATGCTGGAACATTCTATTTATGTGCGTCCTGTATGCTGTGTTCATCGTAGACGTCACAGTGATGCGATCCTCAGCTCGGTCATAATCTAGTTGGAAGTCATCCTTAACATATATAACAGTTAGTAAACGCAAAAAAGTTTCAAACAATTAAAATTTAATAAATTATACTTACCAACACTCGGTTCATCACATACAATTTAACCCTCTCGGAACCTCCTTCCACTTACTCATTCAAATGGATATATTGTCGAACACGAGCGCACCAATATGACTCAGAGCATTGAGGACGCCTTGTCATCACCGCCCGTACGTCCATCAGGGATATGGACAGTCAGCTTTCCTCTATACGAGCCTTGAGTAAGGAATCCCACGCGTACTACCTCGAACATGTTGATTCCGATGTCACTACAAATGAAGAACAAAAAATTTAAAATTCAGTTAAGTAGAAATTTAAAAGTCATAATATTTAATTTCGTTGCGGGGTAAGATACTTACACAAATTAATTTGGGTGCCTGCTGGACTAGCTATGCTAGGGGACGGTAATTCGTTACTATCCCTAAGTGAAGG